>JAAGVU020023379.1:0-64527 GCA_011763525.2 Mormyrus iriodes
AGTTGCACTAATAAATGTAATGATTTTATGGAATGAGTGAATCAATCAGGGCCCTCTGTTCCCCTCGGCTTATTCCAGAGCCGCCAGATGCTTAACACCTGAACACCTGATTTTTTGACAGTAGGAATACTGCTTGAAGCAATTTTTAGTCTTTAAAGAAGTCATGCAATTTGTGCAACCAAGCGCATGAATAGTACTTAATCTTCAAGGTGGCACACAAGTCCTCTAAAGTTACATGCAGTGTCGAACCGCTGAATCTCCTTGCCTTGAATCACTAAAAAGTAGTAACACATATACTAACATTACAGTTTTTTAATGTTTATTTTGTTTCTCGTGCACTACCTCAGTTAGCCTATGTGACGGAATTATTGATCGTCTTGATATTCTTCAATGTGTTGTAATAGCTGATGTGTCAGTATATGCTGATTACATAGCAATAAATATCGTTTTACTCGTACCTCACGATTCATTAAATGCCGATGTCTGTTTATGAACTCATAAATTCAGAAGGAGCACACACTATCAATGACATACGGAGACTTGCAGGCCTACTGTGATTCGTGAATCGCGTTGAAGACACTCAAATATGAATGAAATGACAGTCGCATCACAAGGCGTACCAGGAAGAATACCACCACAAAGCGTATTAGAAATAAACATGATTCCCCCCCCCAATTAAGTACACTGATATTGAAACTTACTGTATCGATTCTCGTTATGTACTCCAGTTATCTTCCCGTCTGGTAAGACTTGAATATGGAATCCAATGCCTACGTTGCAGTAAAGACGCCGTAGCCGTTTGATGCCCATGAGATAGTCACTGTCCCGGCTGATCTCTCCTTTTTCCCCGGGGATCCGAGCCAAGGAGCGCGAGTAGAGAGTCTCCCAGTGTCGCTCTAGGGTGCCATTCTGCCTACCAGAAAAGGAAGCACAGCGCACCAAGCTAGACACCAGTCCAAAGACCAATACTGGCAACAGGGCGGATTGAACGGTCATCCTGATCAAGATGGGCACACGTGTTTCGAAGGAGTCAAATGAACTAAAAATACCTCCTTCTGCGTACGCCGTATTCTTAGGTCGATGACAAAAAAGAATGAAGGGGAAATGCAAACGCTCACTTCAACTCGAAGCTGCGACTTCCCCGTTGGCGCAGCATGGACTAGTTTATATATGGTTTTCGCTTCCCAGGAAGTTTATTCTGACTTGATCTCAAGTAGCAGAAGTTGCGAACTGTTGTTCGCCTATACTAGCACGGTACAGCCATGCCGCCTTTCGCTCACGGACGATATTTATATCTGCCTTGAAATTACCTCATACGCCACCTACTGCAGCATGGGGCAGCCCTCAAATCACTTTAACACAATCATAGCCCATGGATGCCAAACATGCGAAAAGACGCGCCCCTTTAAATTGCGCTTGCAAGAAAGTGTTACATCAGTGACTAGAGGCCGACTTTCATAAAATGTCAGGTTTTAAATCACTTCAGTTGCTAAATAAAGTAAAATGCTAAATGTTAACGTAAACTGAATTGCGTATGAAAATAATGCTCTCGCCTGGCACAAAATAACACTTGTAACTCTCGGAATTTAGACCATTCAGTGTCCGCCTTGCCTTAAATAGGGATAATCCTTATTTGTGTAAAACCTACTTCAGTATAAGACAAAAATAAATTAATTTATGTATGGGAGGATGTAAAATAGGAAATCGCGAAGCCAATAGACTACAATGTAGTACAGGAGACAGTTCTATAAATGAAACAATAACAGGAAATAGCAAACGCAATTCTAAGTATTGTAGAACTCTACTTTTAGACTGTTTTGGGGAAAAATGACTCCACTGCAAACATGAGAAATGCTTGAATTTCTGCTTCATGGGCAAAGATTAGTATGGAGAATTATCTGATGTAGCCTCAACGTATGGCTTCTAGTTTGCGGCCTGCAAACGACAGCCTGAAACAGAATAGGCTTATTATATGTAGGCGTATATATTTGGAGTAATGGCATGAACTGTGAACATGCTTTGTGCTGTGCATCGGTACGTCATTGAAATGGCACGAGTAATGGATGAAATGTAGGTTATTAGATATATTTTATAGAAATAATATTTTAATCAACTGAGTTTTATTTACTGAAGATTACAGACATCAAAGTTACATTATGTGACGCTCAAAACTAATGGGCATAACTATTCGTACGCCTTATAATCCACAAATTGTTTGAGAGTGAGTTGCCTAGTTGTTCATATGCAGCGATACAATGGACTAAGCAACGATAGTGACGTAATTGTTCTGAGAGGTTAACCTACACGTCATTTACCGGCTAAAACTGTTAGGGAAATCAACTTCGATCTCAGACAGCTTTGGTCTCATATTGTTATTTTATTTCATTGTCGTTGTTTGAATTCGAATTTTATTTAATCTGCAACACAAAATGGCACACATATGAAATTGTTAATCGTTTTGCATAAAATCTTGCAAGTGATTATAAAAGAATTTAGTCATTTAACTCCCCCTGCTTCCCACAGAACCAAGTCCGCCTCAGTTACGATGCTTCACTAATGTAGGCTAAATTGTAGTGATAAGCTGTAGAGAAATGGATTCATTCTTCTGTCATTATAAGAAAAAATCCTCATGGAGTACAAACGATTATTACGTTTGTAAGAATGTCAGCTTATTCATAACTATGGAGCTAAATAAACGGAAAAGCTTAGGTGCTGGACAACAGGATTCGCTTGGCGACGTTTTCTCACGTTCACGTTTGGGTGATTCCTAACATACAGAGAGCTTTCCCTTTTTTCTGTGCCGCAAATAAGATGGTGGAATGCAGTCTGATTATGGACCAGTTCCTCGGATTGCTAAACCTGTCGCTGGGCGACCCCGAACACCCTTAAGGTCCACTGGTTCACTAAATGTTGCCCGTTGACAAACCATACGCAGACGAGACGCATCTTTTAGAGTCGGTTCATGTGATGTCCGTGTCCCTTTTGCAGGTGTCGGCCCATACTCAGTCTTAAACGGCATCCCAGATCAAAACGTCCTTTATAAAGCTCAGTGTACTGCAATGACTGAGGCATAACAGGAACAAAAACAGCGAATATTCTGTTTTAGAATGCCAGGAGAAATTTAAGATTGCAAAAATTTCTTCCAATGGCAAATGTGTATTAATGACTTTATTCTTAGGAAGATAAGTTTTCTTGTCAATAATTGGCCTACTCCCAAAATGGATTTCAGCTGTCTGCCTAGTTAGAGTTGTGACGAATTATTGACAAGATGTCTATTTTACTTTCTATCCAAGCATTATTTTATCTTAACCGAAGATTGTGTTATAATGTCTTAGAGTATGAATTTTTGTAGAATTATCCTTTGAATGTACATATAACTGGAGTATCCCTCATCGAATCAAGATTTTAGAATTTAGAAAATCTGTGAAAGTATAGCAATGCGCAACATCAAAAAACATCAAACAACAGCAAGGCAGTAATTAATTAGTATGCAGCTTGTCTTTAAGAATTAATTGTCGATACACTTCAATAGTATTAAAGGAATTCATATTCAAATCTAGTTAAAGAAGCAGTACACCTACGGATATCGGAACTGTCAAGTTTATTTTTACTTGCTAGTTTTTCCATTGTTATAGACTGTGTTGCTGACTCATTATTTATAATTTTGCATTCTTTTGTAAAATTTACGACAGTCGGTCGGAAGCCTGTCTCTGTAGTTTCTGACGAAAAATCAGGACGTTCTGCACGACGCATATATGGTAGCAACATTACAAATAAGACATTTAATTATTATATATATATATATATATATACATTTTGCCGTTTATTATGTCATTTTGTTTTTTATTGTTCGCCACTGAGCCGCTCTCCATGGTCCTGTAATTTCACTAGTTCATTAAGCTTTAACCCCAATTCTTATTTCGAAAAAATGTGCCACTTTTGTTAATTTTCACTGATGATTTTAAGCAATCCAGCAGGGACCAAATGAAATGTTACACATTTGTCAAAATTTCAGTACTATCTTAATTAATAAAAAATAACTACATTATCGATCAATCTGAACTTTTTAAAATAAGACTGAAACGTATTATTTTTCAACATAATTTTTCTCTACATTTATTTTATACGGTAGGCAAGGATTCGAAGTTTTCGAATCCAATAACTGCAAGAGCGCACTGTGATTTTAAATGCGATCAGTTAATATAGGTAGTGATTCTTTTGCACTTTATCTAGCGTATGAATCGATGTATCCTACTATTCCAGTGAATTTTAGCGCATCTGGCAACATGTCCATCAACTGACAGATGGATGAGACCTGTCAGCATTGTCTCGCGTCGTTCCCTTTAGTACCCGCAAATCGACAAGTAGTTGTGATGTCTCCGCCTCTCATCCTACACCCCTCTACAGTATATCAGCAGGTGCAGCAACTAAACTTGAATTGCTTTCTCGAGTTTAACTCCTCCGGTTCCACCAGATGGGTCTTTTGCGTATAGTTTTTAGGCGTTTAAATGTTGAACTGAGATACATTCTACTAAAAAATATTCGTGCAAGTATGCATTGAATAGCAATTACGTATTATGCTTATGGCTGTAATTTGCCATATGAAATGTTGCCCAGTATGTCCGGTGACAAACGTAGAATAGGACCGCCAATGTTGCCCTCTATTGGATATTCCCATCAATTGCAATCATTTCACTAGACCAGGCGAGAGAAAATCATAGCAAATTAATACGAATTTAAGTGAAATTTCCTTGTTTTTCGTCTAGATTAAATCCAAGCCTATTATTTAACATATGAACAGCATTGTTAATTATGTATTTTTTTCACTTTTATGTGAAATATGTAAAAAGTCCATTAATTTTGTACCAATTAAAACTGTGGTAACTATTGGTTATTTTATCTGTAAGCACAGATGCACACACGCCCAATTATGAATTTGATCAATTTTTACATCAGCATATATACTTGTACGCTTGAAATCTAATATATAGTATTTCAGAAATGTGCATAAATCTTTTATACTGCATCATCACCATTGAACTAGTTATGTCGTATTTTATTTAGAGACATAAGGAATGCTGCTAGTGTTGCTAAATAAAATGAAAAAAAAAAGACTCCTATAGCTTGAAATAAACTGTTAACTGTTTATAATTGCTGTGTTAATAAGATACTGTCAAATGTATAACAGAATCCACATGTGTGACACCAGGATATAAAAAAAACTTGTGAAAAATGACCTAATGACAACCCCTTACAAAAAGAAGCCATATCAGAATTGTGCTGTTCCTTGTTGTGTACCTACAGTGTACATTTAATAAAATTAAATATGTGTGCACTTAGATGTGTCTGACATGAAAAGGGGTATTCTTGAGAAATTCCAGATTTTACAACTGTAATCCTTTTGATTAGAGGCCACCATTTAATGCCATATATCAGGTAACACTGAAGTCAAGACTAATTGAAAAAGTTGAAATAGCAATGTTAAACAACCAGCCTTCATTGAGAAACAGGTCTGAAAATTTTCTAATAGCAAATTGCTGTAAGTTCATTGTTGTGAACAAAAGTCAGTTTTATTAATATTTTCAGTATTACATCCAAGGAAAGACACTGTTATGATCCCTGTCATGTCACAGGTTAAAACTGAGTCACAGTGATTTCAGGATTAATTTCAAAATAGAATGTTGTGTGAAAGTACCCGTTGTTGCTTCACTCGTTGGTTTACATGTATAGATCCGCTGGTATTGAAAAGGAAATTGTCTCTTTTTAGAAAAGTATGACAAACACAAGCTCTGGATCTGAGACGAGACATGGCAGAACAAACAAAGCAATCCCAGGTTTTGTACAGGAGGAATTCTTGACTATACCAATTAGGCATGAATGGGTTCTTGCCCCTGATGGCTAGGGAGACTTCATGGAGAGAGCCTGAATAGCTGTGCTTTTAATTGGGACATCATTCATTAATGTCCACATGCTATGCTTGAGGTCTTGTCTTGGCACCTGATAACAAGACGGCCATTAGAGTTAACGCATGAACAGCTTTATATGTTACAGCTACCTCCAACTCATCTTTCCATCTCTCATTCTCCTTTTCTCTCTTGAACTAACACACAAGACCTACATAATGCTTATTGTTTTATTGCTATTAAACTGCAAAGCTCACAGTCCAAAGACAGCCATTACATTAAGTGAATCTGGCTTGTGGGGGCTAGTTATTCAGTTTGCCATCACTGAATCTCAAATGTATGTGTTTCATTTTTCGTGGAAGACAGAAGATGCACTTTGCACCTGCTGAAAAAAAAATGCAAGGGGCAAGGACCTTCATCTAGCACTTCTGAAACATCTATTCACCCTATAATAATATGCAAGTCATTACACCACTGTGCTCTCCATCGCTAAAACATATGGCCCATACCTTTCTGCCCCTAGGGTGCAGTATGTGCAAGTTAACACGACAGGTGGATATGACTCATAAAGCTTTGTAGTTGAACAGCGTTTTTCTCTGCACTTTTGATGAGTAAACTCATGCTTTATAGCCAAAGAGATAGGGTCTAAACTATGGTGCCATGCCAGCGTTGCGTCTGTGATGGAAGGGAATGCTCTTAAGTGCTCTAATGAGCATCTCTGACCTCCTTGACATCGCTGGCCACATGTTATTGTGCTAGGGTCGGCACAAATTGCTTGATCCAGACCCGGAAACCTAACCCCATAGCCACTGAACTAATAGAGCGACTGTGTAAATATAGATATCCAGGGTGAGCGTTGTTTTGGCTCGACGCTCATTCGCTAGTTCTAAGAGAACGATTTTTCGGATTTGATATCGATAACTTTAAATCATCTGGCAAAACATGTCAAATGGGATAAGAAAATCATAATATAATTGATTATTATGTTATTTAATATTTCATAGTGCTATTTCGGGGAACATAAAAATATCTGTGACGATACGACGAATTTTTGCATTGAAAGATTTGGAAAGTGTTAAAGAAGATGCAGCTGACTGCTGCAGCAGAAAAAGAACGCAGTATAAAATTCCATTCAAACTCTTCCACTTCCCTAAAGTCTTATATGTTCCCGTGTGTTCGAAATGCTCGAATTTCACAGTAAGCTGTACTAAAAGTAAAGGGTGAAGCATTACGGTTCCCTTAACATGTTTTACACAGTCGTCTCCCTTGTTTTTGAAGATGGTACCTGTTTTATGAGCAAAAGAATGTCTCGGACAACATAGCATCCAGTAACTCCCCAGAGAGCCGGCTATTGTTATAGCCCGGAAGCTTTCAACCCTTCAGAGTATAGGATAACATTTTTTTCCATAGACATCAGAGCAGTCTTTGCGCTTCCTGAGACCATTTTACCCATTAGAAACTGTGCAGATGTCACTTGTCATTGCTAACACAAGGTTAATATGGAATGAGTAAGGCTGGGTTTTGTACTGTTGAGTGAGTAATTAGACGGTTTTCAAAGTTCAAAGTCGTTATTGTTAATTGTATTTGTCCGTTAGAAATGAAATTCACGACATAGGCTGTCATTTTATTTTTCCATTTAGAACTGCTTTGTACTAATTGTGTGTTGAAGGTAACTGTAATTGGTAAACGCAATAATATAAATGTTATTCTGTTACAGCCTCTAGAGAAACGTTTTATACGGATAATAAATAAAGTCCAGAAAGAACTTGTGCTTCGGAGGATGTGCAGTTTAAAACGGAGACAAGCCAATTAATTAAACAAAATACCTTCATTAAAATGAAGAAAATGCGAAAACGGTACGTTTGTATCATTTATTGGTGACGTTTTCTAATAATTTAAATGTTTCGATAAAGCTGAAAGCAACGGTTTACTGTAAATTTCGAACATCACATTTAACCGTAGTAAATCTGTCGTAATAATTAATTTCTGGTAGCACAGTTTAATTTTAATAGTATTCATACTTAAATATTCCTGTCATTACGTGCATTTTTTTCAGACAAGCAATGACACTTAATTTGGTGTAACACAGTACATTTTCTCCTCCACATTCCTCCAACTCCCTGTAGATACACAGAAATGCCTATTCTATTGGGACAGTGATACACAGACATCAATCTTTTTATATATCATTAAACCATCAATGGAAACCAAAAGAAATGCATGTCATCAATAACTTAAAACCTAAAGAAAACAAATAAATATGCAAAACTTTAGTAAACATACAACATAACCTTTTGCAGTTCAAGGACAGTAGACTATCACATAATAAATACATATGTACCTCATATTTTCCCATGTGTTTCCTTTTTGAACTTATTTTATAAAGAAAAAGTGCTTTACTGTATGCTATCTTCACGGGTGTAAATTTATCTGTAATATGACACAGCCTAAGCACATGTATGAACTCCATGTCAAACATCAGATTTATACATTACATATATCTGAAGCAGGAATGATATAGAAAACTATGATACACATATATACATGAATATTTATCCTTAAAAGTACAGCAAAGATTCTGAAAACAACTCATAGGCTTCTCACTGTAAAAATACCTACATGGCAAATCCAAAACCTTTTAACGTTATTTTGAATATTTAAGATTGTAGGATCAATCGCCATGTCCTACTGCAAGCATCACACATTCTGTGGCAGTGTGTGTTGTCCTCTCTTTGGCTCGATTTGCTTTTCTTGTTGCCAAGCACTTGTTGGTAAGCTACTGGAGGACGATGTTACCCATGATGCCTGTTTTCAGTCCTCTGTCTCCTTCGCCTTGCCTGCAGCGAGCCTGTGCCTACGACGCCTACGCTCTGCCCTCCCAGCAGGCCTTAGAAGGTTCTCTCTGTATTTCTGGCTCGTGTGAAAAAGGTGCACCATCTCATGGTCCTTGTTGCCCAGCACCCTTGGTAGAAAAAGAGAAGCCTTTTCTGTCCGTCGGGTCTTGAAGCCTCTACGTGGCCGACCTTTTCCATTGATTGACACATACCATAGTCTTTCTGCACTGGCCCGCTGTTTGCCGGCACCAGCCGAAGGCGATGTCCGATAGTGTCGGGAGGCATAGGTATTATATCCCAGCTCATGGATCCGTTCCACAAATTCACATTCCTGGTTGAACACTTCCTATAGAAAGATAGAGTTGTATTCGTCAGCAAAACCAATCAATAAATATCAGAACACCAAGGATCTTCTCATTGATTCTTATCTGCTATATTTAGCTATTCTTTTACATGTTCCCACACTGCATAGCCTGGATCACCAAAGCCCCGGATCACCAAAGCACACAAAAAAGCACATCAATTGTCAGATAAGCAGAATGAATGGAAATGAAGTTAAATAACTTAGTGTGAATAGCATTTATGAATGTGCAGTCAAAAGTCTTGAATATAGCATATCTACCTTTAGAGTGGCTTAGTGGGCACTTAGTTTGCTTCATGACTCCAGTATTGGGGGTTTGACTAGCCCCCTCCGCTTTGCGTGTGTGCATGTTCTTCACATGTTTCAGTTTTCTTTCAAAGTCCAAAGACATACATTTTAACTAACTGGCACCTCCAAACCATCCATGGTGTATGAGTGTAATAGCATGTATCTATATGGGCTGCAATAGATTAGCGTCCCATTCAGGAGGTACCCCAGCCTCGCACCCTTTGCGGCCAGGGACAAGCTCCAGACCCTTCCGTGATTCTGACCAAGATAAATTATTGGAAGCTGGATGCATGGATCATTAGTTTTTGGAGGCTGACAATTCCAGCTGTCAGCAAACTATTTGAGCCAAAACTTGAGCCAAAAACATCCTTAGTATATACTTGTAGAAGAAGTAATAATCCAAACACACCAGTTTAAGATTACCTTACTTTAACTGGCTCTTTTTTCCAGAAACTATAATCCAGTCAAAAACTGATCGTCCATTCATTTATAATACATTGTTCCCTTCTTGTGAATATGTCATATTATCAATAATCTTTTTAACTGTGAATTGTATTTTCTTTTATATATTTCAATAAACAGAGTAATCACTGTTTGTGCAACTGTAGGTCTAATTTTCATTGTCAGAAGACTAAAGACACTAAACCATGAAATGAATATAATATCTTAGATAATAATAATACCAGAACAATGCATTTTTCACGTGAAATGGAAAAACAACCCTAGTTTTGGCTTTCCACCAACATATGTGGACCTGCTGTCAGAGATATTACTTGACACTTACCGAAGCATAGAGGCGTCCTTTCTTGTTCATGGCCAGATATCTCCCCGAAAATAGTCCCTTTATTGCCACCACACCAACGTCAACTGCTGTGATCTCCAAGATACCTTAGAAGGAATAAGTCAAAACATTGTGTTAATACATTTCCCGTGAAACAATACTCAGAAAGATCACAGAGGGTGTCGGTAAGTCCAACAAATTCCATAATGAAAATCGTAGTTACTTCTAACGGAGCTGCCCGACCTCTCAGTGACTGCGGTTAAACTGTTTATTGGTCATGCGCAATAATGATGGTAATTTCACCGGAAGTCTTTGGAGGTGAATTCTGACCCCTATGTACTACATAGTTACCCACGTAAAGCTGAAAGTATTTATAAGACCGCGCGTTGCTACTTGAAAGAATGGGGCGGGGGGTAAGGAATAAGGAAGGGTCCGTTTACGGTGTCAGAAGACAGTCGGCATTTACTTGTCGATTTAAAAGTGAGCTGGCCTATATCTTGATATAGGTGATTAAGATGTTTATGTCACTGAAATTTTTACTAGAGAGAACAAGAATTTAGCTTGTTCTATACAAAATAAGCTAAAGTTAATACATTCCGGGCAGTTTTTTTAGGTACATTTTTGAATTATTATTGTATTCATTTTCACTAGTTTAATACGCCAAAAAATGTATTAATTCAATATGTTTTTATGTTTTTAATCAAAACAAAAATAGTTTAAAGAAAAAAGTAAATGGACCACTGGAAATTATCGAGTCGTCTTCTTGGACGCGAAGCGCTGCAATAGCAATTCATCTAGAAAAAAATCGTACAAATATTACGTTTCTGAATGTAACCGGTCTAATCTACCTAAGAGTACTGCACACACAGAAGAAAACTGAATTGAAATATTTCTATGCTGCAGTTTGTCAGCATTGTGCAACCGGATAGGAGAGCTTGAAAAGTAGGCTGCATATTAGTAAACTAGAAAATGTCCCAGTTAATAATGTTTTGATAATAAATTACGTGAAATGGCATTTATAACAAATAAACAGACATGCTTTGTCATGTGTTCAATATGATTTGTGTCAGGGATAAGGAAGTGACGAAAAAAAATCTCCGCTGAAAAGATATAGTTTTAACAATTACAGTTCGTTCGCAGGTCACCATATACTGTATATCTGTTTGAATTTTCAGTTACTTTCACAGCAATCTCGTAAGTTTTTACAACTTCATGGTTTCACGTAACATAACGTGTCTTGGCTTTCTTCATTAATATTTTGTTTTAGTAATTAGTAACGAACGAACTTCTCGCCAGTTTTTATCGGAGGCAGGTATAAATTCCAAAACAGTATTTCTTTCAGTATTTTATCGTGCTGGGGCTGCGAGGTGGATTAAAATGGCATTTGTTGCCGATTGGAATGAAATAGTAGGAATACTCATTTATAATTTAGAGATATTATATCAATATAATCCATTATATCGATGTTATAATGATTAATAAATGCGGAAACAAAGTTGCTATTTTCGTTAGTCTGGAAAATTCTTCTATTATCAATAATAAACAAATAAATAAAGCAAATAAAATATATACATATTACCAATGCGACAGCTACGTAGGAGAAGGCTGTCTTTTGACATCAGCCATATCAAGAAATTATAGTTACTTAGATGTTTAGCCATTATGCTCAGTAAAAACGAACCCTATTAAACAGCAGCAACGTACTAGTAAAATCTACTTACTAAACGGGTTGTTTTCTTCAAGAGATCCGTCGATCTTCCCATTGGGGTGTATTTGCAAATGATACTTTGTCGCACAGTACAGCTTTCTGTGTCTTGGTGCTCCACCGAGGTGCTCGTAGACTCCACCGCGTCCCCCAGCATCTCTCCGCTGCCTTGGGTCACACGCCTGGCCTTTGGCACAAGGCGCCCTGGATGTCCTAGTTAGCTTCGGAGACAATTCCTGATTACTGGGATCCAAAAAACTCAGCAACAACAAGACCAGAATTATAACCATTGTGGCATGGTCGAAAATCTTAGTCTTTGTGCAAGAAAACAGAAAACTGACACAAGGGGTCCCATTAAAAAGTCTTATTGCCTCTAGCTCGGCAAAAAAGCATAATGATCCAGTTTAAGAAACAGTGGCGGTTTTATCTGTCCGGATCTCTTCCCTTTATTTGTAACGATCTTGTAAACCCGCGATCATCGATTAGGGCCAGCAAAGTGAAACAAACGAGGATTAGTCGTGCTGCCGTTCTTGGGTCCCATTTGCTTTCCAAGTAGTCGGCATGCTGGAAAAAGCCACTGAATTTCACAAGGAGGCTATCGTGAGATTTCGTTGATGCTCAGAAATAAAAGAACCTTCCAGCAACAATGGGCTGAACTCCGACCAATTGATACAAAGGAGAAGGGAGGCAAGGTATCAGTCTTGTGTGAACTATGAGAGTGCAGCACAGATAAAATTACACAGCATTACACACAGTGGCTTATTGCGGAAAACCGCATCACAAAGAGTGAGCCTTCTGAGGGCAGAGTTTCTTCTGCGCTCCCCTTTTGAAAGACCCAAAAGACCAATTATACATTGGAAAATTATACACTGTGCGCTTCGCAATGGACATTCCCCTGGTCTGTCACAATCAATGCTTACGCACAACGTGCCAACTAACGCTACACAATTATAAAATGAAGCGATTTGCATATGTGTCTCGTAAAGATGCACGAACAAAACATGTAGTATACAACATTTGCGGCTCATTCATAATATATACATATACATGTTTTATTATTCTTAAAGCATTCATACGAAGAATAACAAAGAAGGCTGATCCTGAAGTTAAAAAATTAAAATATCATGTTCCCAACGGACATTTGTTCACTATAGCTAACACAAAATAAATAATATTCCAAAATATTTCTTTCATACCAATGCGATCACAACAACGTATACTTTAAATTAAAATCGCGCAATGAATTTAAGTAGGCCAATGTACATGCTAAATGTAACCACCACTATTCTCTATTTACATACGTTTTATTGATACGCTAGAAAACATAAGCGGCCTGTTACAGCCCAGACGCATTTTAAGAAGTTAACTGCCTTACCTATAAACAGAAATGACATAAGAACATTTACAACTCAATTTCAAATTTAAAGAACGACCAGTGCAAAGTAAAGATCGATTCATCTGACAAGTCTTTTATAACTTGCTGTAACAGGATATTTCTTCTTAGTCGGCTTCCTTTAAAATAAAGAAATTTTACATCCCATTGCAGTATGATAGATTTTCTTAGACGTGAAAAGGGAAGGGGGAAACAAGCGAAACGATTTTAACAGGCCACAAAGTACCCAAAGAAAAACAACTCATTTTTCTTAACTCTTTATCCAATGAAAGTTTCTAAAACCGTAGGCTTTTAGGTGCATCCTCAAAACCCGCATTAAAAAATTATCCGATAACTGTATTCCACGGTTTTGCCGACATGGAGAATGAAGGCAGCTGCGATTGAGTCTGAGCGATTTTACTCAAATAATGCCAAAGCCAGAGTTATATTATCCCAAGCGCTAATCGCCATTGAAATAAACACGGAACATAGCCTACGTTTTCTTCGGTCCAGTGTATTGGCCTTTACTCATGTAATCCTACAGTAAGTCCTCACACCATGCCCTGTGGCTCCCCTCTGTGCAGAATAAGATAATGCATACTGCTGCAGACTATCCCTTTCTTAATATTAAAGCCCTGGGTATGTTGCAGCACGTGGGCGGAAGACTAACACGCAAACGACTATTGCTTAAATTGCTTCCATCTTGGTCGCATTATGGTTACCATTTTCATAATTAGCACCATCATCTACAAATCTCATGCCCTCTGGCTTTATACCAGTGATTAAGCTATGCTACAATGCTTCTGAGAAACGCGCAGTGCATTTGTCTCCTCTTGCAGTTTATCAAGCATCTCTGCTATGTCACAGTTCACTAGAGTAAAGAAAAGGTGGCAGTGCCCCTTGGGTATTACCCTTCACTTATGCGCCTCTGCCCTTTGGCAAATGAGACAACAACGCAGTTAAACTTCATCCAAGTGATGTATATCATAGGCTTTCTGGCGACCAATTCTGAAGGAGTTCTTTTAATGTGGTTTGATTCTGACAGAGGGTGGGACTTTTGATGTGGTCTTCTGTTTCTTTCTGGAAGTATTTTAATTATGGTCTATAGCCGCCCACAACGCTTCACAGTAATAATCAGAGAGCAATCTGATTTCGTCCGGCCCTAGAGAGCAGAATGGCTGCGACCCTCGTAAATTCTGTCTCGAAAAGGTCCTTGATGGGAAAAAAAACATTATCATTATAAAATCGAATGTTTAATCATATAATTAACAGTAAAACCATCTCCAGTTTTCTTGACCTGTTTCATATCACCACACTCAATATTTAACGTTATCGCTATCAAGTCATAAGACGGGCTAATAAAATGGCTTTTAAGTTGTATAATTGATGTGAATGAACATTTAAGGCGGGAAATCTAGAACTAGCTATAGGTGACCTGTAATTTCACTGTACCCATAATTACCTGTTACATGGCGTTCCTTACGTTAATGGACATCAAATTAAAATATCTAGATTGCCAAAGAAAATAAGCAGTCGCACATACGTTTATGCATGATTCCAATACGCTTAATGTGTTAGAAATTCGATTTTAAAATTAGGATATTTAAAGCTGAGTATTGTCCATTAATATTACTTATTGTATTGATTTATCATTAAAATAGGAGAGCTGGCGTGACTGTGTTAAGATTTACTGTAGTTTACCTTACCTGTTTCGAAGCTTTTAAGAAGTATTAGTTTGTTTAGTACTGTACAAAAACGTCAGGGACATTCGAATGCCGTCAAATGGGATACCTGTTGAGCCATAAAACAGATTTTTCTATTCATATTCAGAAACAATAGGCCTACTATTGTTCTTAATGTATCCTTCTGTAAAATTAAGCGTATCATCGTGGCAAGCCTACATCAGAAACTAATATAACAGGCGTTCAATGCACTAAATATTAAATTTAGTGCTGGTAAAATATTTCTTTTAAACCAGTCCTTAATGTCTATATCTGAGGATCACAATGTTTTGCGATGAAACGATGGGCAACCATTTAATGTAACAATTAGGCTAGGTCGACTTAAATTATATGTTCATAATAAACAGATAGTGGCATGAAAAAAAATCAAGTAAAGATTAATAATACCTGTTAATCCCTAGTGGGAGTGGTTTGTCAATAAAATGCACCCTCCCTCAACAGTTTAAAGCCATTATAGTGCTGAGACGTGTGGCTTTCTGACTCCGGCAGGAGCGCACCTCAAGGTAATCTTCGGGTTATAAATGCAAATTACGCGACCGAGAGGGTGAAAACTATAACACGGTATACACAACAGCGATATGTTTGTAATGGTGTTCCATAAGATAAACCAAAAGTTTTTTTTTTTATATGAAGTGTCGCTGGGAAAGAGCTTTTGGTTTAAAGTTTAGATTTTATGCATGGACAATATTTTTCTTAGAATTTAAATCGTAATACGTTAGTAGTAATTGAATGCTGCAATATTATGTGAAAAATGGGAAACCTTTCACTGCATTCCTTAATTGATTTACGAAAATGGTGCGCACAAACGATCTGCCCGTCATTATGAAGTTTGGTATCCACCGGTTCTTTTTTCTTGTCTCCTTCCAATAATCCAAACCAAATGAAAGTGACCTTTGAACCTTTTTGCTGTAGTTTTTTTCTCATGCCATGGTTTCTTTAGTGCGCTAGTGATCTGAGGGCCCGGCCGGGCAGCAGCCACTCTCCCAGACGAGACTGCCTTTCGTCCCCTGACAAATCGCTGCTGAGCCCCCTTTGTCCTGCCTTACTTTGATCTCACCTGCTTGTCAAGGCAGAAAGAACCTCCCGTACAGTTTGAACGCGTTGCAAACAAATTGGCAACCATTTCATTCCCATACCCCATTTCAGGAGGTCAGTGAAGAAACGTTAACCCTTTTACTTACCCGCACCTAGCACTTACCGCATGCAGTTTCCTACAACTACACAGGAAACTGCAAAGGAGATCTATTGCTATATATTCATATAAGATAATAGTCTGATATATTGGATCATGCATTTAACTTAGTAATGCTAATGCACAAAGTCTTTAGTGTTGTACAGTAATTCTTTTTTTTCTCTAAATTTTGTAATCCATGTGATGTAATTTATTTTTGTAAATGCAACGGAAATATCTGTTAGGGAAAAACAAAGAGGTTTCTTAAGCCTCATGTTCTCACGCTATTAACTTTACATATAAAATCATCTCTTGAGAGAATATTGGAAATTTCCACCGTTTAATGTCCATTTCGTTTGGTGGTAATTATGAATTACTAAGGAACATTTCAGTGAAAAATAGATTTATGCTAGCTTTAAATGATTTACACACTCAATTTGGGCATCACATTCTCAGGCATATGCTACTTATCAGAAGACTTTAAATGTAGGCCTGTATGTCACAGAGTTAGTGTACTTTTTAAATATTTTTAAAAAAGTCTCATGTTAACTACCACATCTATCATATGTAATGGTTTCATACCGAAAGCACACTCTTTTCAAATTGCAGGAAAAGTTTTTGGAGTACTCATTCAGGTATTACACAACATTAAACTGGCTTTCTTGTGGAGAATAAATAAATCAGTATACGGTGTAATATAGACAATGCAAGTTATAAAATCTGCGTAATTGCTAAGTTGAGTTCCAAAAGGACATGAATATATGAAATCTATCACTATGTGCTTTAATGAATCTTGACTTTCTGTCTCTGTCCATAATTTGTGGAGGAAAAAGAGCAAGAATAATTTGTAGTAATAGTATCCAAAAAGACATTAAAATAGAACCATTAGTACAGTATTGCTGTTGTTGGCAGAAATTTAAGTAAGGAAAATGAGTTGGGGTTTATAAGGCTTTTTGACCTATTCTAGTCTAGCGATGTCTGGGGCTGTAATGTACCCATGACATGTGTGGGCACACTGATGTCCACAGTGATGCATCCATAGCGACGGGGCCCCGGACCTGGGCACGCTGTCACGGAACCGCAGCCCTAGAGTGGGCCTGAGTGACAGTGACGCAGCAGCTGTCGGTGGCTCATTTGAAACTCAAAGTTACCTAATTTCCCTTTAATATAAAGGCATTGACGCAGGGCTGGGGTGCCCAGCAGGGGCTTTTGAATGAGAAAGCTACTTATTTATAGTTAAAAAGATGGATAGCCCAGAAGCAGTGGCACCATGCGTATTGTTCCCCATTCTCTTTAGAAAACACTGTAGTGACATTTATATGGACCTTAACTGGGCCTTTTCTTGGCACTCATTGTGCTTCCATATGATGTTAGTTTGTCTTTCAGTGCGGTTGGTGGGGAGGATGGTAAAGCCAGCCACTCAGCTGTGGGCCCCTAATTGAATTATTTTTTATGATTTATATTTATTTTTATAATAGACTCCTTTAATTTTTAAGTTGTCATGGACACAATATAATGCTTTGAAAAAGAGTTTTGAAAATCAGAATAGCAGTACCCTTTAATTACATAATAAAGTTCAAAACAAACTGATAAAACATGACTTTAATTGGCTGAAAAAAATGCATTAGTCGTTTCACAACATGTAATGGTCACCAGTGACTCACCTGTTTAACAAGAATGTATGAGAACAGTTTCACTGTCATGGGGATTTGTAGAAAGGAGCAACAAACTTGTTCCAGATCAGGCAGAGGCTGAGAGTGGCTAAAAAGGCTTTGTTATTTAGATCCAGTAACACTCTGTGTTTTTTTTTTTTTAAAGAGTCACTTAGTCAAGGGATTTTCAAGATCGTGGCTCTGCATGTTTTCACTCACCTAATGACCTGAAATTGGCATTGCGCCAGGTTTAACACACATGTTTGTTTACAAACAGACCTTTACCTGAAACACCTTCAATAGCCACAACCATTTGAGACATTTATTTATTTATTCATACTGGTGGTTATACAACATAATGAATAGATTCTGTTTCTCTGTTCAAGGGTAAAACAGCTGCCTCCCCCTTCTGAAATCACAGGAACATGATTCCGGATCTCAAACTATTAGACTATCTGCTCTGTACCTATTTTGTTTAGATTGAGAATAACATTAAATGTGCTAAGCACTCTTTACAGTAAAAACCAGAACCTACCAACTGTGGGACTATGGCTTTGTTCATGGCCTGGTCCTCAGTGACTGCTTCTATTGGCCTAGCCAGTAGGCAGCCTCCTATTGGCCTCCTTCACGTAACCTGTTGAGAGATGTCTGTCCTAAAGGTACTTATTACTTTAGCAGTGTTTGCTGATGTCTTTCTGGGGTTTTAAGCGCACAGGATAGAGCTATGTTAACACCACATGTTTCATTGCTAAGCTGTTGAGAAGAGGCTGTCTTGAAGATTCAAAGCTCGTGGGTCCTATTGGTTCTGTCACATGTGTGGTAGTTGATTCCTGCTAAAACTCTTTATTATGTTCAGAAAGTTCTTCTTGTTCTTCTTCTTTTTATGATGATGATGATTATTATTATTATTATTGTTGTCGTTGATGCAATTCATATGCACTTGAAAACAGAATATTACTTGGAATAAATAAACATTATATATTAGCATATAATATGGATCTAGGTCAGCATTGCATAAGGAAGGTGTCATTGGAATATTGTTTCACTTGGCTTCCAGACAAGTGGTTAACTTATGTTTGTCTCGGTATATGACATTAAATTTGGCTAATTAGCTCCAGTAAAGTCATTTTGTATATAAATTTAACATATATATTTGACATTTTATGTATACGTTTTAGACACACACACACACATATATATATATATGATTTGACAAGAAGGGATATCAGAGTTTGACACGTAACAGATAAAATTACTGTTTATAGTCTGATTTATGTGGCTACAAACCATTGAAGAGAGATGGTCAGAAACGCTACCACACCAAGACAAATGGATGCTAATGAATCCCAGATATTAGGGAAAAGGGCTTGTTAACAAAGATCATGGGCTTTGCAGGATGGCTGGGCTGAAAATACAGCCCCCCCAGGCCTTAATAAGTTAAAGAATGCACAGAAATTTGGAGAGGCTACCACTAGAACGTACAACTCTTTATTCGTCTCAGCCCATTTCCTGCAAGTGTATGGTCTATCTTCTGCTACCTTTTTTAAAGCAAAATGTGTTTCAATTCAAAATGATTACAGTAACATTCATCCATCCATCCATCCATCCATCCGTTCATCCGTTCATTCCTTCCATTTTCTCAAATAATTTTATGTCTGTCTATGTTCTGTTTATTTTATATTAGAGAGTCTATTGTTTTATATATAAAGGCACTCAATTAAATTCAATTACATCTTTTTTGCCACATTGAAGTAGATTATACTTGGGCTTTTTATAGTTCTTTTTTTTTTTTTTAGAAATAATTTATGCAACAGTAATAGTATAATAATGACTTACCTGAACATATTCCACAGAATGGGTCCATTCATCAAGAAGGTTTTTATGTTTTTTAATTTCAGATTCATACAATTACTCAAGTTAAACCTAAAATCTTCAAAGTTCTCACCAGTTCCTGCCTACCAGAGCACTCTGCTCTGCACGGTCACGAGTTCGCTGCTGTAGTGGGAAGTCCAGTCAACAAGCTACCACCATAAAATTAGTGCTAATTGACGCTCAGATAATAGTGTAAAAAAAACAGCATCTTATTTTAGCTCCCTTTGTTGCGGTCAGGCCTCTGGGACTGGAGGATATGGCTTTGCCAATTCACAGATGAATAATGAGGGGATTGTTTGTCAGTCAGACCATGAACAGGTGTTCTGGGGCTCAGGACTGTAAAGTTAGAGGCTAGTGCTTGGGACTTCAGAGCAAGCTCTCTGGTTACAAGTGCGCACAGAATCCTGCTCAGCATGAAGCAGGCTCTAGTCACCAGAACGATATTCTGTCTGAATGGGCTTCCCCGTGGTGCTCCTGGGTGGACAAACTGGGTGGTAACTCTAGATTATGTAGGCGTGCACACACATGCTTCACCATGGTGAAGCACTTGCAGGCTCATATCCACCCCGGAGAATAACAAGCTCTTCATAAAGTAATAAATGTGACAATGATAGTATTTGTTGGTTAGTTTAAGCACATAATTGTTATTTTAGTTTTTAAGCTGCTTGTAGTGCCTCTTATAGTTCAAAACGTATTTTAATATATATTTTGAATGCGGCTGCTCACAGCCCAGGCTGAGCAGTGGTCATTGTAGAAGTTACACACAGAATTAATGCATGCGAGTCTCAAACCACAACCATGCAGTGTGTGAGACAAGTTTGAGGGTCTACTTTGCCTGGAGAAAGCGTGCCTGTTTGTTAGTGACACATACCTTAATGAGCAGAGAGCTTTTTAAGATGTGACACATGAAGTTTGGGCTAAATGAAGTGGGTGTAAGCCATCGTCCGTGTGAATCTCGCGCCCTCAGCAATCTCTAGAGTCTGTAAGTCTCTATCTTTAGAGGAGATACCAAGGACACAACATGGAAACAGACCTTTGTTGAGGTTATGGGCTTTAACTGTTATTAGTTTAGCTGAAAAATAGGCCCCGAAACATTGTCTTTATATACAATGATTGCCACTTTAAAAGTCTTTTATTCACTCTTTAATGCATTTTCCCCCCTTTTATCATTCCCAGCATGCTCTCACTCAGGATGCTTCTAGTAAATTCCTTTGAAAGATTGCCTAGCAATAACTACATTTCTGATAATGGTTATACATTTTCAAGAACACACTATTATCTCTTTCAACAAGTAAGAGTTACTGGAAACAAAGCTACATTGCACCCATACCTCATAATTTCTGATGTGATCATTTTCACCACATATTTTGGTATTGAGTGATTCTGCAGTGAAAAATGCCACGCTCTAAAATAAATGGGAGAAAGTGGGATCAGACGAAAAGAGTATGGAGCTGAAGCAGCTTGTAAGCCTCAGCATGCAGAGTGCTCCTCCTGGGCCCAAACGAGGTCCTGGGACAAAGCCTAATGAGAAGCAGAGCATTCCCCAGCCTGCCGCCCACCCCGCTCCGCTCCCTGTTTACTCTCGCTGAGGAAGTCTGGTGCTGTGCTGTTTAGCATACCTGCATAAAGGCCTCTGTGCCACGTCTGAAGACACAGCGATCACTGTGAAGCAGTTCTCTACATGCCCTCTGCGCTGGGCGAAGGAGAGTGTTTGGTAATGAAAACTAAGAGACTGAAAGGTCAACAATACCTGAGTTTCTGAGGTTTTGTGTGAGTGAAATATAGCAAATATAAATGCGTAGCATCACAAACGCCATTACATCGTCTCATTGATGTGATGAATAAGTATGAAATCCTTTGATTGTTACATTTTTCCCCTTAGTACTGAAAAATGAGTCATTAATATACACAGAATGCTAAATGTATGTGAAAAATCAAGAATTCTTTTTTAAAAATAAGATGTCGTTTCTGTTAAAGTGTTAACGTTGTTCCCCACTGGCCACCTCATTAAAGTATTAGATACTCAGGGCCAGTGAGTACATGTGTGTTTCTCCTCCACCCCAGTGAATGTAAGATACTCAGGGCCAGTGAGCATACACACATTGCATTTGCCAGATCAGTCAGCTGAGCATTACTCAACGTGACGACAAACTGCTTTGTCAAAAACCTAATTGTGGCCATGTGTAATGTTTCACTCGAGCATCTTGAGATTGCAGTTTAATAAGGCACCTTAGAGGCCATCAATCAATGTTCCCATGCTGACCAGGAAGATATATGATCTCCAGGAGGTACCTGACAGCTTCCCTGAAACCCATGTAGCTCCATGCAGAAGGGTAAAATGAACATGCTTCCCAGCTGTAAACTGTGGCTCCAGATGTAGCCAGAACCAAAGAGCCAGTGACATTGCTCAGATGTACAGTTGTGGGAAAGCATATGGTAGATGGGGAAACAGTAGTGGTTACTTTAGAGGTCACCTTTTTCCTGCGAGGAGTCTGCAGAACTGTGAGGACTTTTAATGTAAAACAAAACCGTGTAAAAAAAAAAAAAAGACACAGGTTCCATATTCAAGGATGAGAAACTTATATCACGTCTGTCTAAAGTCATCGGGATGGACAAAGTGTGGGGAGAGCTCTGCGTTCCTCTCAAACAAATAGCCCAGCTTTTACTGATTATCTGCAAAGGCCTGCACAGTAGGCATGGCCAGGTGAGCCTTCCCCTGCGAAACTAAATAGGGCTCAGGGGACATCTCTCTGCTTTCGGCCAGATCTCTTCAAGAGGACTGAAGCCATTAGCAGCCTTAATATACTGCATTACCTTTCCAGCTATTTGTTGCCTCTTTGTTGTGATACCTACTTAAAATATCAAAGCTGCGAAAGATTCAATAAGATATTTGAAAGCTGAGAAACACAGGTTTTATGTGACAACACCAAATCTGCCCCCTCCCCCGTCTCTCCCTCCCTCCCTCTATCTCTCTCTCTCTTTCTCGCTCTGGCTCTTTCTGTCCCTTTTTAAAGAGCTCTGTGCAGGTGAAAAAGGAATCAAAAGGGGGGAAAAGTTAGAGGGTGGGACATCAAGGACTTATATGGTTATGGCTCAACAAAAAAGTCTGTCTATGTAAGAGAGAGAGAGGGAGGGAGAGAGAGAGAGTGAAAGAGAGAGAGAGAAAGAGAAATCAAAGCAGTGGAACAAAAGCTGAGAGCCAATGAGAACTGTGCCTCTCCTAAGCCAGACGTAACCTATTTCCTGTGCTCTCGCCTGGATGGTCAGGAGCCAGGCTTCTCCTCACAGAAACTCTGTGTACCTATGGTCTGAGCAGCCAGAGAGCCAGGGGCAGACCGCTTTACAGTCCCAGGTCACACACAATGTCAGACGGGATCCTCTTTCAAAGTGTGTGAGACCGCGCCATCTACAAATTAATTTCCCTCCCTGAGGGTCAGGAGGACCATGTCAGATATCTCCACTTCAGCCGTCCCTGAGTCATCTGCTACATCTCCAGGGTTTGATTCTGATTATTACATCTGGGCCCCGAAGATCTGCCACAGAAAGGGCTCGAAACTGAATGAGTTAAAAAGCAATAGAACCCCTGCAGATATGACTCTAACCTTCAGTGCTTCAAAGAACCGGGTGTGTGACTAAAGAAAATGCTGGTGCAAATTCATGGATGGGCAAAGGGTGCGAACCATAATCTGCTTTATTACCTTTTTTGTATATAAATGGGTGAAGGTGGTTCAGTTTAAAAGCTTAGGGAGGTTTGGATAAAGGTATAAATTTTGATCCTTATTTAAATATAAACTGTTTTTCCAGTTTCCAGAAATACATGGCAGAGAACATGTTTTGGTAATGACAAAAAACAAATCTTGTCACCCTACTACTGCATAATTGTTTTAATGTATTTAACATCAAAAACAAAATCATGGAAAATGTAATGTCGTACCCTTCAATTAAACATTAAAGATAAACCTTGCAGAAGTTCCCTGAGATGGAGTAGCACAGACTTGTACATATACTAAAATCTTGCTCTTTCTCAGGCCCCTCTAGCATGCAAATGAGATGACTTTATGGTGTGTATTGAGAAGGCCTTGCTGTTCACATGCCGGGTAGCAGAACCTTACGTGCGTCATCAATCAGAGCTGTCTCAGCAGCCAAACGAGTGAAAGTGACAGCAGACTAATTCACTTTACTCAGCAGTTTCATCCGTTATGTTCTGTCAGTAGAAGGAATAATGCTGCCGGTTCACAGTCTGTGCTTGCCTTCTCGCATTCTGCACGGGGCGAACAGCATGGCAGGTCTGCTGGAATAGCTTGCTGAACCTATATCCCTGTTAATCTCTCTCTTTTTGTAGATGCCTTTCATTCTGAGTGGCAGCCTTGGTGTGCCCTTGATGTGGTCGTCTGCTCGCTGTAACATTGTGTTTACTTAAAACGCAGAACATGACCCTAAGTTGTGCGTACACGTTTCATCTTTAGCGAATTCAAAAAGTCATGCGAATAACGACGCTTTACTGTCATCCCGAGCAGCGCAATTCACTTTTGATTTGCTCTCACCTGAGGCCGTGTAGGCTTTTATTCAGCCCAGTGTCTGCATTGTATTCTTCAAGCCAAGTCTATGATGGAGAATATGAGTGAGCCTCAACAGCAGGGTCCAGACGGGCTGGGGACGTGCGTGTCAGTGTGGGCCGTTTTGTGGGCTCTGGAGGTGAGAAGGCCGCAGCTATATATTCTGGCACATGATTTGCTAGACAGGGTGTTTGGCCCTTGATCTCTGAACCCATGCTCATCATGTAGAGGCATATCCTGTCATTGTTTCCAGGTTGTTCTAAAGCTTTATTTGGATTGTCTTGTAAATCTGTGGCAAACTGTGTTGCTGCATAGCTACAGACGTTATTCGCTTTTTGTAAATTAAGATCACACTGTCATTCTACTGTCACTGACTACATGGACTTTTCTTGACTGCTCTGGATAGAATGTAAGCCACTGTAACCTGCAATTCATCAACCCATTCATTTCTTGGTTGATAATACTTATTTTTCAGTCGAGTATTTCCGCCATTTTGCATCCTTCTGCCGTAATCAAATCTGAATGGTAGGTACAAGTGTAGATATAAATTTAGCCAAAATTGAAAATCCATACTAAATGTATAATCTCAAGGGCAAATGTGTTGATTTTAACTTTGCCCAAAAGAACAAAATCCATGGTTATTCAAAAGAGATAACTGGCCATCTCCGCACAAAGCACTGGGGGTGGGCGGGTAAAACAGTGCAGACTGTTTGAAGTGAATATCTGCACTTGGAGTCCTTTCTATACTCTTGTGGGTAGAGATAATCACTACAAACAACAGGTGTGGCTTTTGAATAAATCAACAACATTGTGGGCTTCCTTTGGTCTTGTCTGTCTGATTCTTGTTTTTATGAAAAGAATAAAGTGTACTTGCTAGGATCTTTCATCTCCAGGAGACAATAATAGCCTAGCCTTTGCCTGGCTCTCTGCCTTTTATTTACGTATTGCTGTTTTATTCAAACTTTTCAAGCTGACAGTAAAACAGGTGTTATTCGCTGGATTCAGGCATACCACAAGAGATTATTTCTTGCTGACATGATATATTGGACAGTTCTTCCAAGCCAGACCCGCTGTGTTATAAATGCATTTCAGGTTAATACAGCGTATGGTTAACTGGGAGGATTTTTCAGAGACATCAAACTGTTTACTGAAGAAAGTTGGCGGTTTTCTCATCACAAAAAATGTATTGGTATCGATTAGTCAAAAAATACAATGTGGACTGTGTGTACTGTATAGCCTTCTGCTAATTTCACCTAATGTACCCTGAAAGCATTAATCGGTATTACCTGAGAATACTTGTCTACAAGGTAACTGAGGCTGCTGCCTTGACTCCTGTATAGTAAAATGTCTGCCTTGAGCACACACATCAAAGCCCTATGAGGTTATTGTGTGAAACAATAGAGGTGGATTATAAGCACACTTTATATATAGGAGACCCAGCAGAAAGGCTTACGCAGACCAAGTCAACGTGTGCTTTTAAGATAAGTGCAGACACAGGGCAGTTCTGCCATGTTCTGTAAATAGCATTGCTGTATCACCCAGTGCTACTCAGTTACATTGTTATATTGTGCTGTTTTTTTAAAAAAAATAATACTTGCGTGCGAAATGAATCTCAAAAACACCGACTTTTAAAATGACTCCAGCATCCTTAACCAAGGCTGCGTCTGTGTGGGGGAGGCAATATCGTGTATTTCTTTTTCCAGTGGCTTTCATTGTGGATGAGTGCAGTAAACATTTCTTGACGGTAACACAGAGAGAGCCGCTACCCCCATAGGAAGGGACCCTGCTAATTGTTATGTATAACATTCCTCCTCCTACTCCGTGCAATTAGAATCACTCAAAGCTCAGACAGTGTTAATTCACATGCCAGGCTTAACTACCGCATGCATCCTCCCTCTGCTCTTCATCCGGGCCCGGCGAAGGCACCCGCTTCTCGCCACAAGCCCCGTGCCCAGCTGGAGGGGCCATTTAACCTCTCAAAACACAGGCCCCATCCAGCTCCATCTGCCCCATTCAGCAGCCCTTTCTGCTCTTTCTTTGTCTCTAATTATGCCAGCCTCTGGTAGTTATCAAGCTGAAATGTGCGCCGGCTTCCTTAAGACATACTTTTCTGGAGATTTTGCAGGTTTATAGTCACCTCTTGTAGATATTATTTGACAACAGATGTATGTTTGTGTGGCAAAAAGAGGGGCTTGTGTTGATTTGCTTTCAGGCCCTCAGAAACATTTCAGTTAGCACTGGCGACATACCTGCATGTCTGACTGGGGTGAGAAGATTAAAGCTTTTTTGTTCCAGCTGGCCCAAAACAGCATAATAGTTGACCTAAAATAAAGATACTTAAGGCATAGTGTAGGACATCGAGAAGTAGGGTGATGCGACTCACTGAACTGACCGTGCTGCAGACTCATATTTGCTTTTGGGACTTTCCATTTTTACCTTTTGATATGGTATTTTTTGGAACCAGACTTTGCCCAATACTTGCCCAAACACTCAGTATCCCCAGCAAGACTCGTTTCTCAAATATTTTTGTGAAAAAATGTCACTCTTAGCCACACATTGCAGGAACATGGACTAACATAGTTGATGCCAAACGTGGACTTAATGCACTTGTCGTGCAACAGTTATGCCTCCCATCCCGAGGCTGCGGTATTTAGCTGCGTATTTCCCTGCGATGTGCATTCCATGCATGACTGGCACAGGGAATGAACACGAACAGCTCTGCACTAATACAATGTGTATTTTCAGACTGTCAGCGTGAATGTGGGAAGCTGGTTGGGCCGGTGCCCAGTGTTCTCATGTGTCAGTATGGAGACCGGCTGCAGGGGTTGGACTTTTCATGTTTCCTTGTCTACTTTAGTCTTTGTCGCTAAGCCTCCCAAAAATCATTTTCTATGAAACATAACTACGCTTTACATCAGACCAAATAATGCAGTGGATTGCCTGTTCCAGCTCATTTTTTTTTTTTTAATATGGGACATTTTTGAAACACTTTAAGGATTTAGCGAAATATGGACTGAGCATTGCAGGGGACTCACTGTGAACTCAATATTCAGGAATCATTTTGCACTCTACGGAGTTAACTTGGGTAATTGGTTTAAGTGGCAATATCTCATTAATGTAGCATAATAATGTGACTTAGGCATATAGTTCATACTATATAATATAATTTCTCGCCTGTTTTTAAGTTTTAAACTGTCCAGCATCAGATTATCAATCTTTCAGGCTTCATATTGGCAACTGTAGAGTAGATGTTACAAAGTACAAAAGACCCATTTAATAATATAATGATAATTTAGCAAAGTAAAGTGTCATAGTGAAATGTATTGTGAGAACCATATACCTTACAATTGATGGGAAATTACCTTTGTCATTAAGGACTTGGGCTTGTTAAAGTAACCAGTTACAGAAAGGTACCAAATCTGTTTACCTAACCTGAATTGCTTCAGTAAAGTATCTGTATAAATTAGTAATATCATTATTTTATATACGAACATTGGCTAAACAACAAAGGAAGTGCATAAAAAAACTGGCTAGTAAGCTAATTACCTGTTTTCTTTTAAATTTACCAGAAAGAAACAGCTCCCCTGCGTGACTCAGCAGGACAGGAGAGAATTTAGGTGTCGTTTTTGTCTCTGTCACCCCCTAAAAAAGTTGCCTTAGCATAAAGCCCTTATTCAGTGAGAAAGACTGATTCCACCGCTAAGGTTTACCCATTTACCCTGACGAGGGGACATGGCTCTCTGAAAGCCAGCGACCAGGGACCTTTGTGGCAACATCTTCCGATGAGTGGAGAGAGACACAAAGGAACAAAGGCGCTGACGTCAGAAGTGCTCCGTCATCAGGGCACCAGGTTATCTGTGCCGAGAAGAAAGGGAAGCGATGTGGTGACACCTTTGGGTGATGTGCCCTTAATTTCCCTTGTCACATGGCCCTCTGGGATACGGGGGGGGGGGGTTCCCTCTTCACAAGCAGCATATTCACTGTGTCAGCGGCCAGCAAGAGCCAGCCACTGGCCGGGCCGTGAGACTGCTCAGCACTCTGACCGTAGTGTAGTTTACCCCTAGCATTGTTCAGTAGTCCAGGGTTCTTACAATGTGTGAAAGTGCCAAAGGGTGCACAAAGATTGTGCTAACAAGGGGTTCCCACAGGATTTTAACCCACAAGCCCCTGGTTTTAAGTTTGCTTGCATTCTGTACTTTTGTTTTGCAGATGACTTTATTCAGGTTAGCTTATGTGTCTAATGTTATCAAACATCTTTTCTTGAGTAACTGAGAACAAAGATTTTACTCAATAAAACAGAATTAAGTGTCTCACAAAGGATTTAAACCAACAACCAAGCAGTTATAGCCAAAGGCCTTCGCCACTTAAAAGAGGTATATTTGACAGCTTCTCTTTTATGAGCGCAGTTAGTGAGAAATCATCTCACATTCTTTTGCGCTGTTTCTCCAGCTTATCCTGCCTCCTGGCCTGAAAGCAGCAACATGGTGCCTCCATCTGCAGCAGCAAATAACGCTCCCTTCTTTCTAAATGAACCTGACGATTAAGTAAACAGCATAGCATTGTTTGCTGCAGGCCAATTGTTGTCCTGAGTGAAGTGAATATCAGACTTGAAGTTGTTTGCTGCCAGCCTGTTGCAGGTATTTGCTATGACACATTAAATTGCAGTCAGAGGCCCATATACATCTTAAAAATCTGAAAACAGGAAAATACTCATGTGATAGTTAACCATTCAAAAATGTGTCTGGCAGCAGCAATCGCAATTACAACTGGAGCTGTCTAACAGGAGGTGAGGATGATTGTCATTACCTTGTAAGCAGAAAAGATATGAGCATGTATCATAATATCACCAGGAAATTTGTCTATAAAAAAGAGCATAAAAAAAACTTTAAACACCGTACTTTACCTTGTCAGATGATACTATTGGTTAGTCGACAATGCAACAAATCAAAATAACAGAAACTGGGTCCAAACTCAGATGGCTGACATTTCCGCACCATACCTTTGTCAGTGTGTGATTCTAATAGTACAAGCACGATCTCATTATCATGGGATTCTATATTTTTGAGGGTAATTAACCCATTTGCCTGGCTACATTTCAGGCCTTATTTTAACGATCTAAAGCACATAGTCTGAAGCACATGCTGCAAGTTGTTTTAGGGCATAGCCAACCCACTTAAACCAATCAGAGTGTTATCTCCCATTCCTTTTAAGAGCCAAGTGTGCTTGCACCTTGGTGGATTGTTATTATAACGGCAGATTTTCCGGGCAGCAAAAACGAGTGCTTCACAGCAGAGGAAACAGATCTGCTTCTCCTCAAGGTAGCAATGCGCCAGCAACGCACCCGACTTCACCTCATTTTAAGACAAACACGCCCATGGGTGCTCAGATGGGCGCAAATAGATAGATAGATAGATAGATAGATAGACAGGAGAAACTTTATTAATCCCCGGTGGGAAATTAAGTTGTCATGGCAGCCAGGAATATTTAAATTTTTTAATAATTATGATGCGGGGGGCTGGACGGGAAAATGACAACTGCGTTGCGCTCATGTTAGCAAGCACACTTGTGTCACGTCTGGCGCCGCTTTGCACCAGGTGCAAAATAGGGCCATTTGTGTTCTGGTCAATCTTGCAGACAAATATTGTCCTCATATGGATAGCTCCTATGGAGGGGTAGCTATGAATTAACCATATCTCTCATTGGCTGTTACCTCAGCAACTCATCAGTTACCTATTACCTAATTATTGATAACGAGACTGGTTTGTCTTAATTAACGTTGCTTACATTATTGGAAGCACACACTGATGAAGGCCTAATGCCTAAATGTTTGTGTTTCACCTCAGGTGGCTGCATAATATAATAAAAAGACTCAGTTTTTGTTATTTTATATTTTGTTATTTTTGTTATTTATAACAGGAAACCATAAATGGGTTAATGGCAGATTAGTATTTGAAAAGGGAAATTTAAAAAATGTAAGACAGAAGTATATTTTTGACAACTGTTCAAATATTTTGACTATTATGTATATAGTAGTTTTGTATTTTTTTGTAATTTAGTGATTTTTCACCAAGATTACCTTCCCTGCTCTTGAAAAATATTCTGTGGTGCATCTGTGATTTATCTTAAAAATAGTAATATAGTATATTCCTTAATACGCATAATATTTTAACAAGGTATCAGTAGTAAGGTATGGTGCCCTGAAAAAAAACACTGCTTACTTTTTTTCTTCATAATCCCTTTTTATCTTTTTTCTTTTCCATCGATTTTCTAAAACTGCATATCATATTCAGGGTTGTCGGGGATCCAGAGCCTATCCTGGACCAACCTCTGGGCAGTTTTTTAACTCTAATTAACCACAGCATGTTTTTGGACTGTGAGGGAGAAAAGCAGAGTACCAAGAGGGAACCACAGGGAGAACATGCAACTCCACACACATGAAGCCGTGGCAGACACTCGAACGCTGGTCTCAGAAGTGTGAAGCAACAGTACTAACCACTACACCACCATGGCATTGGGCATCAATGATTAATATTTGATCCATAGTAATTAAAAATTTCCTTTTGGATTTAATTAAGTTCCTTCCATTTTTAGTTACACCGTATGAGCATATGGTCACACCAAATGATGAGAGGACTGCAGGTTCATTAATTAATCAGAAAACCCACTGATTTACAAAAAACATAGTATGTAGGAAAGACAAGGACATTTGTGTCATTGTGATGCCACTCAGCCAGTTGTATTATTTCAGTTTACAAAACTGAATGATGCTTTTACATGTAGCTCCACTGCCATCAACACTTCTCCGGCACCTCTTCATGATCACAGCAAGTGCACCTTGGTCAATGGCTGGAGGACGGCAGAGGCCAACGCCAAGGGGGCAATGTTGGGTATTAGGTTGCGGTATTTAGAGAGGAGCGAGGACTGAGCAATGCAAGAAGGGTGAGCTTGTGGAGTGAATCTTCAGAACTGCATCTGCTCTGTGGCTGATCTGAGATGCAAGGGGGGGAACAGAGGCGGTTCTTTTGCCAGTCGGAAAGCCTGAGGATGTCCCTTATGTGTTTGATGTATTTATATGTATATATTGCTTATATATATGTATTTATTTAAGATGTTTCACTGCAAGAGGGCCAGTTGTTAAGAAGTCATCTTTGACATCTCTCTGCTGTTTATAAATAAAACTGGCATGTGATCGTCCTTCCAACAACAACTGTGCATATTGCAGATGTTGCAAGGCTCCGAGTCCTATATCCAGAAATTGATGTATTTAATACTAACAATAAGGACACAGTTTAGATTAAAGTTTCTCTAGACACATTTGTTCAGCTTTACATGCTTATCTAGTGGCTCCAGGCTAAATCGAGGTCTCTTGCTTTAGATATATTGATATACCTCCCCAGACTGAGGCTGTATCGACTGGCATCCCATTCATCGTATCCCTCGCCTGCTGCCTCCCGCTTCCTGGAATTGACTCCAGGCTCCCCGCAGCCCAGCCCTGGATAAGCTGTTCTGGAAAATTAATGGATGAAGGATTATTGTAGCAAAGACAAACCTTCATTGAAGTTGCGTAATATGTCTTTTGAAGTGAAATACACATCGCACCTATAATATACAAGCGGATTTCATGCAACTGGCAACCCATATGGGAGCATTTTTCACAACATGGATCAAAGTGTTTACATCAGAAAGACGGTTAATACTCCCCTGAGTGTTTTTTCCTCTGTACCATAATTTCAAGAAAAAGGTTCTGTTGAATGTAAGTGTAAGACGTCCAGGTTATGACACTGGTGAGTGAGCAGATGGGGTTAACCCAAAGTAGGCGGGAGGGGGTAGGGAGACCCCCATCCCACAGCCCAAGACCAGCAAGCTGCCACATCTCCTGTTTCACTAATTGATCCGCAGATTCCTGGATGTGGTAGCCATTGGTCTCAGTGGCCCACGCCCCGTCATTAGTCTTGTCCTGTGAGATGGCCCGGAGACAGCCAGTATCCCACCTCACGCAAGGTTTGCCTCGCTCAATGGAGCAAGGAGGGTGCTCAAAGTGGCAGATTCCTCAAATAGCTTCCTATTTTCATGCACTGCTGCAAGTGGAGAAACAAGTATTTCCCTCCTCAGAATCAGACAGTGATTTCCCACCTTCTTATCTGCAGTAGAAGCTATTTCCATATCTGCAATTCATCAAGAATTTAAACACAATACCATTCGGAATCGTTTCATCATATGAGGCAGAATGAATTGATGGAAACACTTCATCAATACAATTGATATATTATACTATATTTTTCCTGAGTTAACTGCCTTTCTTTAAGAGATCATGCTAAATAAATACTTGTATGTTCATTGGAAAATTTTCCTCTGTGTTTTTAAATACTTAACAGAGGAGAGATAATGATTGTCATACTTCTGTACAGTAGCAATTGCTCAAATTATTACCATACTTTAAGGATGTCATTTAAATCAATTCTTTAAGACTTCAGTGACTTTAAGATGCCATGCCCCTGTTAGCATTTTCCCCTATGGAATCATGTTTGTCAATTTAGTGTTAGTATTTTTTTAAGAAAATATAATTTGATGCGAATATCTAAATGTTTTCTTCTAAATTTTATTATATCACATTTACAGAATTCACAGAAAAGGGGAATTATTGTCTCAGCCTGAGTGAAATATTCAGGCATTATACAAATCATAAATCATACCTTAAATAGTCTGGATTATTATTTAAAAATGTATCAAATGTATATATAGAAACATCAATACTATGTAATCTATACCTTTTATAAATTTTCAATTTTATGCTGGGCTGTGGATAATACTGTGTATGTGTGCGTGTTTTAATATTATATATAAAATATATAAAAAAATATATATATAATATCTTAATCTCCTGAAAAATACAGTTCAATTCCAAACTAAAAAGGAATTTTCAGACTGAGATGAGATGCAGTTAGTGTTCATTTGAATGCAGTGAGGAAAGCCTTCTGACTGGCTGAGCTCTGCATTCCTCTATGTTGTCCAGCATCCTCTCCTGCATTCCGCCTCCAGGCTACTGCATAACGTGCTCTGGTTCATGTCGAGTGCCCTCGCCGCTCACACTGAGCAGACAGAACTGGGCTCTCCACTGGGCCCTTGCTCCACCTTCTCTTGCCTTTTGTTGCCTGGCGGCCCTGAACAATGACCAGTAATTAGTAACAGTTGTCTGTTTTTCATTCCTGTATGGTGATATACTGCGGTCCTCTCATGGTCTGACCCTTTGCCATGCAAATGCATGGTGACTTTCACAATAAAATAATGCAGACAGTACCAGATGACAGGCATGCTGGGATATGTAGCAAGCATTGTTGTGCTGAACATACGAACATATGAACATGAATTGCTTCAGTCCCTTTTTTTTCGAAATAGGAGTATCGTGCATATATGAGTCTAGTGCTTGTTAAATTCTAATACTTCAGTCATTATTGTTTAATGTGTTTCTTTTATTTTAATACACTTTTACACATTAATTATTTACATTGTCATTGTTAAGACAGGAACTTCAGGCTTTGAGAGGCCATGCAGAAAGTGCAACACGGAGCTATTAATATTACTTTCCTGCCTACCTCCAGACAGTTGTAGGAGCATAATAGTAATTAATAAATAAGTACAGAAAACCTGAACAAATAGTATTTCACAGTTACTGCAGGTAAATGTTTGCTTGGGGCAGGGAACCCCATCTGTTCCCAATGTATGTGTATGGTGTATCTGTGCAGTACAGACAGGTTCTCTGTACATTATAAATTCCCAACATGTAACTTAGACACACAGCTGACCTGGCCGTCACACAGAGCTGTCGATAAGCGTTTTGTAAAATGATATAGCTACATCTCAGTCTAGCAGCCTTTTAGCCTGTGTAGGTATACATATAATCATCATTAGTGACTGTATCTACTTTTAGTTTTATATAGCAAAATTGAAAACAAATATTTGAACAATATCCGCGCATTGAATTGGCTTATATTGATTTAGTTGTATAAATATATAAAAGCATAGACGTATGTTTGACTGCTGTGACATCAATTATTGTTTGTTAACCAAAACAATGTAGTATTCGAATCAAGGTTCTGCATTTGTATGTTACTTGGTATATAGACAAGACACTGGTTACCACCTTGTACTTTAACATCTATTCCAGTTTCCCCTGACAGCCAGGTTGTAGAGTTAGGTTCTTAGGTAATGTTTTCTTTCACTCCACACTGTGCTCTACAGTATTTTAGTTAAATAGCATTGTTTGTAGAAAACTGAAGCACAACACACCACAATGCAATATCAATGCAATGTAATATCCGCGAAACAATGCAAAATAATATGACATTCTATTAGAGCATGTTTTAAAAGTGACTCCTTCAGCTCTTTATCATGCACGAGAGCTTCTTCCCGGCAGTGTGTCTGTCCAAGGCCAGGCCCAGTCCGCAGCCCTTGATGTGACAGACACTCCCCTAAACCGTCCATGTGAATCCAGCTGATAATGAGGTGGCAAATTACTGTGTTCAACGTCCCCAAAGGAAGTCCCAGTCGGGCTCCCCGTCAATGGAAGTGTCAAAGGTCTGTCCCTAGGGGCAACAAGAAGGTGTCCACCACTATCGACCCCTCCCTCTGACTGTAAAACAACAATAGGCAACACTTTATTGATCAGCTAGGGAAGTTTTCACTAATTTGCCATTTCCCTACAGTGTTTGAATGGCTGCTGTTTATAGAGTTTGACTAGAGAAGGTCCAGGTGGCTGTGGCTGAAATCTCACACATCACTCCAACCTGAGGGATGGAAGGGGGTGGGGCAGTGTGCTCCTAGGGAAGGTAGTAGTAACTAGTAAACATGTAAGAATGTATTTCTGTCTTGACTATAACTACTCTTGCCACTTCAGTGCCCATAATAGCTTGCTAAAAATGTAATAAATCTAAATGCATCTAAATAGATACATGCAGAATAAATGGAATGAAAAGGAATATTTTCAAAGCTTTGATACATTTGTGTGTATATATGTGTTCAAAGCTCATTTTCACAATTCTGATCAGAAATACTAATCAGATACTCAACTCAAGCCTCATACCTTAGAAGCCATAGAAGTCAGCATGGTAGAACGTAGCAAACCTTAACTACTTTTGCGTAAATGAGTAATGTTCAAAATGCATCAGGGCTGGGCAATCTTATCCAGAAATGGCTGCTGTTTGTGCGGGTTTTCACTGCAACTCTCTAATTAGATCACTAATTAGAGAGCTGATTGGCTGAAGAGTTCTCATACCTAGATTTGAACAGCTGACCTAAGGGTTAGCCCAAAAACCTGCATACACACCGGCCCACACCGGATGAGATTGTCCACCCCTGTGCCACACAAACTGAACTGAAGCAAATGTGTGCTGAATTGAGTAACTTAATAATAATAATTGATACAGCAGTTACAGTCACTGCCACATGACTGGCTGCTTGCTTTTCATTTAGAACCTCAGCTGGTACTAAAATACAGAGTCAAGTAGAATGAATCTGGAAAGATGCTCAGGGAAACCAACTGAAAATCATTGATGATCCCGCTTGAAAATTATGAATAGTTCAGCGTACTGGAGCAAAAGAAAAAAGCATAATAGATCATCCATCCATCCATCCATTTTCTAAGCACTAATCCTGGGTTCGATTATCTCTGTCTGAGTCATAAGCCGGAGAAAAGCATCATGAAAACGTCACTCCCTGTCAGGAACACACCCCCTTTCTGTTGTTGATGTCAGAGAGAATTTTGTTGTACGAGATTCCCCTGTGTCGGCATTTCAACATGGCAGCTTACACAGAATTTCATTGCTTCTCTATTTTATAAATATTCCATAATGATTGTTTTATTAAATGTATTAATAGTTATAAATGTAACCGTACGCAGTCTATTTAGTGAATACTATATCATGAGTGGAAACAATATCCTAGCATGTATTATCAATTTTTTACCAGACTTGTTAGTGTCGTTTGTTTGTGATTCGTTTGCCTCTCGAAAAAAAGAATATCGCTTTGAATCTACTAAGATATTATGAAGCTTTTAATGTGGTCTGTCTACTTAGTCTTTTTTGTTTATTTGTCTGTCGGAAAAAAAAATCAAACAGCAACAACGTGTTCGCTACCATGGTTGTTCTGAGGTGTGTAGCTCGAACGGGAGACTGGTCGGATGTGACGTCTCGCACTTCGGAATTTATGACTTTGCCTAGATAATCGAATGCACCATTATCCTGGTCAGGGTCACAGGGGGGCTTGGAGCCCATCCCAGGCAGCAAGGGGCACAAGGCAGGGCACATGCTGGATGGGATGCTGGTCCATCGCAGGGCAGATAAATGTACACACTCATACACCTGTCATACACTATGGGACATTCTGAGACATGCGTTAACTCTGTCTTTGGACTACATGTCTTTGCCCTGTGAGAGGAACCTGGGGAACCCAGAGGGAGCTCATGTGATCTGGTGAGAACATACAAACTCCACACACACAGAGTGGGGGTTGTAATAGATAAAAGTTTCTTTTTTTAAAATGGACAAGTTAATGAAATACTGATCTCACATTTTCAAAATATAAAATTCACTTGGGAAAATGGGGAAGATGAGACTAGAAGCCCTTGGTGAGCAGTACATTATCACAGCACTACATCCACTGAATAAATTTACCTTTAACATGCTAGTGACTGACCTCAAATATGGCTGAAAACACTCCAGAGTGGAGCAGACAGCCGCCAGAAACAGAGCATTTGCGAAGCATCTCTGGGCACTAATTAGATTACTTATGCAAACCTCTAAATGAAAGCAAGAAACATGAGGGGTAGAGCCCACATAATTATGACAATGTTTTTATAGAACAGACCATATTATTTTCAGTTTATGTCAACAGTTGTAGTCTCTTAATCACCAGCAATTGCATAAACAAGGCAGCCATACAATTAGCACAACACGCAGCGGTTAGGGACTGCACACTTCAGAATACTAAAAAACAACTGCGTGCTGTGAATATGCCAGACTCTGATAGCTCCAAAGGCCTTCTTTTATGTGATAGGTGGGCTATCCCTTGGTCCTTTTCCAAATCAGTGGCCTTTTCTTACACACAAACATTTGTGCCGCGGTGCTGTCTTCAAGTATTGTAGTTCTTTCTTAGGGAATTAAGGAGAAATTTTGAAGGGATCATGGTTTAGAGCTATGCCATGGCATAGTTGGATGAAGTTAAGAAAAATTTAAAATTGACATACTACTTACAGAACAGTTCTTCATTTTTAACACCTGGTGAACTGTTCAAAACAATAAATTTCAAACGAGTGTAGCACCAGCATATATTAATGCTGTCGAAAGGCAGGTGGTCTTCTCCAAATGTATCTAGCACGACCTTGAACACCATCTGTTTTAAGTGCAGATGAAAGTAATCCCTTAAATGCAACATTGTCCAGTGTTACAATATTTTATTAGTGGTACAATAAGTTGTTGTGTGATGGGGAGGGACAGCTACATAAATGGCTGAAAGGAAACTCTTTCATCTTGTAGCTCATGTTATTAGGAGTTGGGTTATCTAGAACAAACACACCATACGGGACAGATGGACACCAGTGCTCATTTAAAAGAATCCTAATTGCTATTATTGCTCAATGAGGCCTTCAAAGAAATCAAAGCGGTGGACCATGGCGGACTTAGGTACCCACATAAATAGAGAGGCTGATGTCTGGAGGTGGGCGCCGGGTACCCTATGATGTCACTTGGCCCTTGCAAGTTTCTCATGGGAAAAGTAACACTTCGTTCGCATAAAAGACCAGGGAGCTGTCGAAGTTACAAGCGCAACCAGCACAGCGTTTGATGTAGCCATGTTATCCGTCCTTTTGGCTTTTTGTTTCCATTCAGAGCATAAACGTGATTATCGAAGTGGGCCGTTTCGTCTTCAGAGAGCACAAAAGTCCCTCACTAATTGCTGCCACATCAAATAAGTAGGAATGGCCCAAGCGGAGGCCTTCAAACTAATGTGGAAAAAAAACGTAGCGTTGCTTAAAGCTGGTTGCTTTTTGTTATTCCCAATCAAACATGAGTTTTTTCTTGGGTTGGGAAGGCAGTGAGAGGGGTGGGGGGGGGTGCTTGTCATGCAGGAAGACCTCTTCACAGATTAGTTCTGCACCAGCGACTGTTTGCCATTGGATTCGGGTACAGCCAATCCGGCGACGGCACCTTCATTGTTCCCCTGCACAGAGCAAGAACAGTGGACCGTGGGGAGAACAAAAGCATCAGCCGAGGACCCTGTGTGTTTTCAAAGTGTAACTCTTCTCCCCGCCGTCATGGCCCAGTGAAATGAGTGCCTCAGACCTGGCCCGTGCCACACAGAGCGAGAAAAAGCTGTCAGCTCAGGGCCTTTTCAAAGGCGCATCCCTTTTGTGCAAACAGGACCTAGAAGTCACAGTCCATATACTCCTCAAAGCATGCCAGGAGTCAAAAAGCCATTGACTACTTTGCATTCACCGTTATTTGTTTCTTCTGGTTTTTTGTCCCTTCCTCTTTGGTCTTGGCTTTCTTGTTCCCTTACTTTGTCACCCTTGTCGTGGGTAGACTTGTGGGGGAATGAGAAGCTGGTGGGGGCAGTCAGCAATTGTGATCCATACCCAGAGTCCCTCCTTCCATCTTGTCAAGGTCATGACCTATTGGTATTTGGATATGGTCAGTGGTAGCAACAACCCTGTTATCAAAGCCATCGGGTCAGGCTAACACTTAGAGAGCTGCAAGATAAACACGTGTGGTTTAACAATTCAGTCCGTCACCATGGCTTACATTATTTCACTGAACCAGGCAGTGTTGTCACTCACAGATAAGTAAGTTGTTGGGGGGGGGTTGAAGATTGTAAATGATCCCACGAGAACTTCACCAATGCTTTCCGAATACCTGTGTCCCATGTCTCCACTACTCTGAGAAGCTGGCCTCGTTTCACAGGCCCGATCTCCCAGACTTGTTCTGAATTAACCTGGCCAGAAGATGTTTGTCACCATTATATAGGAACTTCTGTAGACAGTAAATGGTTCTGTACATTTCTGTAAACAGTAAATTGTTCTGTAAACATTAAATTGATGTGAAATATTTTACTGTCCATCTCAGTAGAATGGCCACAAGCTTTTTTGCTCAAATGCACCTTAAAAACAAATATGTACATATAGTATGTTGACAATGTCTTCTTCAATGTGTCACCATTTGCCATGTCATCATACAGATTAATAAAGAGGAGCACACCAGCTGTGCATCTCTTTGTAGACAGATGACATTATTTCTAAACAATGGAATTCAGTGATTAGTTCGTCCCTCGATAATCATGACAGTGACCCTCTTGATCTGGGTTTACAGGGTAAGCTGAGCTACTTCAGCTGAGAAAATAACAGTGTCACCTTAAATTTCCCTGTAAACCTGAAAGTGGTCTTGTGTGCATGCTGGACTGTGGTCTAAAAATACTGGAGGAAATGCCAGTGGGCTCATCACAGGTCACGGTACATCAGCTTTTCAGACTTGCAGCACTATAAATATAAACGTTGCCACTGGGGAAGTTAAGGTTAACTCTGTCCTGCAGAGAGTGTCCAGTGCAGAAAGGAGAGGTGCAAAATATGACATCTACAATTCACACTCAGTCAACTTCTGTGACGTCAGTCCCTTGGATTTTTACATTTAGCTTCATATTAACTTCTTTTGATGTAACTTGGGTGAATCGTCTTTATGTTGCAAGACTGACTGGTTAACCGTGAAGTAGACATGGCAGGACATCATGTTCCCTTATAATTGAAGAGTGAACTTTCTTTGTTTCTCAGAATGGTTGCCGCCTAATATCCCAGCAAAGCTGCCGATGTCGCAGCCCTGAGCTCAGTACACTTTAGGAACAAACATCTAATTGTAAGAATTGATATGTTGAGAGATGTTAAAGTGGCTGGGGAAGAAAATGTCAACTGAGTATGAAAAAATGATTTTATTATATTTAAGTCTTATCCCTCTGCTGCTGGGAAATGGTCTGTTTTGGTCTGATTCACTGGAACTGGATGACTCAAGCTGAAACCATCATACTTGGTTCAGTTTAACGAGGAATATTATTCAAATCATTTAAGTCACGTGTAAGTTGAGGAATCTGAAGCTGAATCTGGTGAACCCTTCTCTGCCTGGTTACGCTAGAAGAAGCCATCTGTTTTAAACAACATGGTGTTTGGTCATGTCACCTACTGATTCCATTCAGCTTTTGGACAACAGCTAGTCCAAAGAGGTGCCAAATATTTGTTTATATTTCCATGTGTGCCTTCAAGGAGTTGACAAGGTATACGTGTGGCTAGGCTGAGCTCCCTGTGAATGTCCACGTACAAGTATAAACCATATTGGAGCAAAAGTACATCAATTTTTATACATATTTAGCAAACACTTTTATCCAAAACAATGTACTTTTTGTTTCAGTTGAGGCTAAGGGCCTTGCTCAAGGGCCCAGTGGCAACATCACTCTGCCGACCTGCCAATCTCAAGCGATGCGTCATAACCCGGTGAGCCAAACACACCACTGCTCACGCACTTCTGGACTCAGAGCGGTCCTAAGCAGCTCATTACCAAGCCCAGTCGGACCCCATTAACACTGGAGCCCACAAACTGCCATGAAGGAGACACGAAAGTCCATGGCTGCCGATGCTAGGGCGCTAATGAGTTTATGGTGGGTTTGTAGGGAGCAGACATTAGGACTGGAGTTCTAGCCAGAAGGAACTGGCAGCTGGAAGCAAACAAGTGCCTTTTGATCCGCAGTTGAGGAAACCGTAGTAGCGACTCAGGGTAAGTTTACTAACTCAAATAAGCAGAAAGAGGGTAAACCCACCGCAAACAAATAAAGCTTGTTGCCACTCTGGGGTCTATGGGAAAGCCTTCCAGGCCATCTTTTTGTTAGAGAAGAGTATGTCCAATCACCATCGCCCTTCTGAGTGGCAGCTCTCTCATCCCACCAGCATTTCAAACCAGTATTTACACAGAGGACAACAAGAGCTACTTGTCCGTATTGCCACCCCTGGTAATCTTTCCAAGAAAAGGAAACATTTAGTCTTGTAATATAATACCAGGATTAAGCATGTTGCAAGCGACTGTTTGTTTAAATCAGGCTTTGTAATGGCTTCCAAAAAAGGGAAGAAGGGTGTCCAAACACTGTTATTTCAGTGATCTGGAAATCGGGATTTGTAAGTACATGCTAGGAAGCGTGTGGCTGTGTAATCTCTTGTTAAGTACTGTGCTTAGCCTGGCATGTATCATTTTGTTGGTCATGCATAAGAAGGGAAACGTTCTTTAACTACACATTTCTGTTTTTACTATGAGAATTGTCATGCTTTTTTCCTTATACTTCTTTTAAACTGCCTATATATATTTCTGTTAAATTGAATTTTAATAAAATTATGTTTTTGGTTTGTTATTTCTATATGTCCGATAAATTATAGACAATTGTATTTAGTTTAATCAGTTGGAATATATGTGGATCTAAGTAATATATAAATTGTGCCACTGGGATACTTCTTCATCATTAATTACAAAACTGTACATTTGAAGGGAAGGTAAGAAGCTAATGGTCAGTGTAGATCACAGCCCATAGATGCTCTGTCCCTCAGCAGCTCTGCCTGGCAGCCTGGCGGTGGCGGGGGGTCATTTCCCCTGGGCCGTCACTTAGCACATCCCTCTCTGGAGGAAAAAGATGGCAAATCCCCCAACACTAGGCACACAGCTGGTCGCGGGCAAGGGGACATTGACTGAATGACTCCCCTCTACCCCCTCTTCAGCCTCCATTCAATCCTGTCTGCAAGCCTTGTGGGGGGGCGGTGGTGGGTCAAGGATGGACGGGGGGGGGCTTAGAAACAGCAGATTACAAATCTCACTGGACAGGCATTAACTCCCAGTGTGCACGGCAACAGTCACACATACATAAGAGCAGGGGCACAGCAGGGCACCTCCAGCGCACCTGGGCTCCCCTGCGAGCCCCTGCAGGCAGCCCAGCGTGCCGCTCCGGGGTCACCCACCGCAGTCACTCTGTCTGTCTCCGCAGGTTCCACGCACTGGCGCATCTATTTCTGACTTGGCCCGAGCCCCCATGGCTTCCAGGGGGATTAGTGGCATACATGGGGTTAAAGGTTCCCCCTTACAGGACATCTGAGTTGAAGGATTCCTCAATGCTGGTAATTTGTCTAGAATAACTGCCTTAAACCAGCCGCCAAAATAAAAAGCCCCTCCCCCGCCCATCATCGCTGTAGGTCTGTCCTGAATGAACACTTGAAAACACTTAGAAGACCCTTGCTTATGGAATGGAATCTGGAGTGAGCAAAACAGCAGCCCAGTCAATGAATATTTATACTGATGGATTTTCAGCCATTTGTTCAGATACTAGTACAGAATTTATTATTTACTCTTTAATTTCACAGTTCTGTTAGATTAACTCCAGGTAATTCATAGAACTGATAAGATGCAGTGAATGCAGCCATAAGGGGATATTATTTGACTTTTGCCTAAATGCATTAAAAACATGGGTTAAGGATCATCCGAAACGTATGTATAAATGAGACATTGTTTGTATGAAGCCTTGCTTGAAGTTCAGCGAAAAAACACTCAAAATCTTTATTTCAAAGATACCTGCAAACTGGGGCCTGTAAAAATTTTATTTGGAGAGATTAAGGTGAGTTTTTGAGCACTGTGTTTGGTCTTACTAATATTTGAAGTGGTTCCACAGGTGACCATTTTATCTCTGTTTACTTAGATTAATCTATGGTCATTATTCTTCTTTCTTCTGAATGCTGCCAACTGAATGTGAATGGTTCTTTAGTGCTGCAGTCCTACACCCCAATAAAGAACTCACCGAGTGAAGAGTGAGAGTGCTGCCACCTGGTGTTCAGGAATATTCATTAGTGCCGTTACGAAATGATTCATTTGTAAAATTTCTCACCCCTGTTTCACTTATTTATTTTTGCAAGAAATTCCATTGTTAAATGTGTGATGCCAGTGTGGGTCCAAAAATGATTTTTCATTGCTGTGTTTCACCTTATATTAGCTACCTTATTAACCTTAGATCTAATTTTAGGAAAGGCATCTGGTTAGACGGCAAATGGATGTGCTTCAGACTGAAACTGCTAATTATACAGGTTTTGTAGAGGTGATTAAATTGTTTGTGTGGGAGAATTAAAGGTTTGGCTTTAAATGACTGTTCAAATGGCTTTTTATTTGAAACCAGCCTCTGTTGTTTAACATTGTATTGGCATACCTAAACAGTAATAGAATGATGAGTCTTCATCCTTCATGTTCTTACAGTGTAATCAGTAAAATCATAATATATATATGTATAATATACAGCAATGGTCACCGCAAAGTTTTATTTCCACAGAAACACTTTTGATTGGCTTTAATTTTAGGGCCCCTGAATTACAAAAAAATTCACCAGAACATCCATCTCTTCATAAAAACATAGATGTTTGCTAAATATGTGAGGACAGCCAGACAAGGATGTCTTAAAAATGCAAGCAGTCAAGCCCATGAATGTGCACAACTGCAACCGTATTCGTAGACCTGCTGCATGTTCGTCACCGCCAGTCACCATTACCTGGTCAGATAATGACTTCCCCCGACTTAGTCTGTCTTTGCGTTAAGGCAATGTGATAGGTCAACATGCTTTAAAGACAGAAGAAATGTGAGTCATAGGCCATCCGCTAGCTATCTTTGTGTGGACCTTAAAACAAAGCATAATCTCAAAACTTCTATTCTTTTCAAAGGGGACTTTACAGTGTCACCTGGAATAGATTAACTTTCACTCCTGTTACTCCCCTGCATAATGTGCACATGTGACGTCACTGCTCTCTAATCACCGCAATCTGTGCAATATTCTGACTGGCATCTTTCAACTTTCTCAAGTCGCTGTAAAGTGTATAAGTTCATCTCATCACTTTATTACAATCTTGCCTGACACACAAAGATTATTCTCTTCATCTATTGACATGTGCATCTGATTCAAGGTGCAGCTGCAAGGACCGCTTGCATGTGTGCCGGATTTGTGAGTGACACCATGAAGGACAACGGGGAGTCACACATGCAGAAGGAGCTGTGAAGTCTTAAAGCTGTTTTATTGAGCCCTATAGGAATCCCCATGGCATGACTGGCACACCAGGTGTCTGCCCAGCTTGTGTCGCTCCTTTTTCCCTGTTATTTGTCATTCTTGCCCACTTTACTGGTTTCAGGGTCCCTTGGCACACGCAGAGTCAGAATGCAGGGGCTGCAGCAAGTGCGTCCTGCCCGACATTAACCTGGCAATAACTTTAAAGCGTTCCTGCTAAAAGTGAAACAGCCAACAGAATTCTCCAAGCTGTTTGCTCTATCTATCACAGAAAGTGTCATTCACCTTGGGCCTTGAAGCATATCTGCCCAGGGAACTAGTTATTTTACAGCCTAGTTTGTGTGCATACTGTGTACAATCAATCTATGCAGCTTCCTAACTTAGTTTGGTCTGCAAATTATGATGTGCTTTTGAAGTTCTAGATTTGCTTTTGGTATCACAGGAAGATAACAAGAACCCTTCCACTGACACACAAAGAGGTTACTAGAATTCAAAGACCTACAGTAACCCCTATGTATATGAAGATGACATAGCCACAGTTTGAAACACTTCCTGTCAAATGAATCATTTGGGATGATACGGGAAGGTATTTTTTAACGCTTACACTCCAGTCAAGCTCAACTCACAACACCTTTCAGTGCGTTGGCGGGAAAGGAAACACAGACAACACCAGTTTCCATCATCAACAAAGCCAAGTAGCGTTAAAGGACGAATATTCCAAATATTTGTTTAGTCCAGTTGTCTGAAACAGTGATGACTGACTTCTGATCCTTGGGGTTAATCCCCTGTGTCAGAGATGCTGAGACCTCTGAGAACCACCATTGTTTTGTTGCTTTTAATGTGTTTACTGGTCTTCAGTAAATAAACGTTTCTCAACAGGAGAATGACATAAGGGGTTCTGAAGCTTTTAATTCAGGTTCTTGCATGGACTTTTCATATGTTGCATTTTATACATTTTAAACAGGGTTTGTGTATATAAGGTATGCTAGATGGTTTTCACACACATATGAGTAACTTCAGGTGAACAGTCATGTGTCGATATGTTTCATTGTTAAAGCTTGAGGACTTAAAAAACATACAAATGTCATAAATACCAGGGCCAACTAATTCATTTGTATCGTTTTCACAGCTGCTGGCGATTGCTTTATATTGTTTAATTGAAAGTAATTGTCTAGATACGATTGTAATGGTGTTTTAGGTAATATCAGGGGTGCAGATGGAGGGCGTGGGGGGGGCCCTGATCTGTCCCCCTACGTTTGAGGGGAAAAAAAAAACTTTGGTAAGCAGCACACTAAATGGGGTTAGGTATCTAATTGTTTGAAGTTATCAAAATGTGCCCACAATTGTGAATTAATTACAGCATTTGATTGTGGCAGGTAGGAGTCCACACACACGCACACACACGCACACACACACACACACACACACACGCACACGCATTCCCACCGTCTCCCCGTAGAGAAGTGCTTGCATTCCTATAGGCATACAAATAGCTTCAAAATTTTTCACTTCCACAATGCCCTAATGATTTAATAAAGGCTAAATAAGTCAAACACTCCTGTCAAAAACATTTTGTTCAAAAAATTAAATACTAAGTTATACGCTGTAGTATATGTGCATTCTGTCTGTATCCTGCCGTTGCGGGTTTTGGGTCCTGAACAAGTTGAGAACTGAGTTGCCAAATTTGTGCCGGATGCATTTCTGGTCACACGGACTAATGCCGTTTGCAATAGAGAAAAGCAAACCGGTAAAAAACAGAAGATTATCACAGCTTTCTTTCAAATTACAAGCAATGTAAGTAGACTTATATTGTATTTAACCTATATCAAGCCTTTGTTGAATGCAATTGTCAACACAATTTTCCCATACAGCAGATAGCTTTGTTGCAGTAATATAAATTGGCCTAAATATTTCAATCAAATTTTACCTAACATGAAATTGTCTGTTAGAATAAAGCAAAAAGAAATCTATGAATTTGTCCTCATGCAAAATATTACATTATACTGGGGCTCAGTAAATTTAAATGTGCAACACATTGTAGAGAAGGCTATCTGTGGTTTAAGCTATTGTCCAACAGGCCATTTGTGGATGATAGGCAACTCCATACCAGACAACAAAGTAACAGTGTATGTATATTGGCCAATGTCAATCAAAATGTTTAGTGTATTAAACCATAAACCCAAATCACGCGAAATACCTCATCAAGCATGGCTGGATCAGTGTAATAGTTGAGACCTTTTGCTCACTGTTTGGTCCCCCCAACTCACCTCTCTCCTGCACCCCTGATCCGGGGGTATTTAAACTGTACATTGCTGACACAGCTGTAGAAAAAGTAGATGGAAAAAGGGCTTGAAGTGATAACATGAAGAACTAATTTCATGGGCTCCGTGACACCCCATGAGAAAAAACTCTGGCATCACTTTTACATCTGTCCAACATGCAAGGTTAGACCTATCTAATTTGGGGGGCAAGGAACAGGCAGTGTATAATCTCCCATTTGCATCATGCTCCTTTGACTCAGAGCACAGCCTGACTGGGGTAGTGGCTTTCGCCTACCAAATGAACCGTTGTCCTTCTCTATAGGTCAATGTGTGTCATGCAACTGGACGCTGTCTATGCTGAGTCACCAGAGCCCTGCGTTACACCCTGATGCCCTGTGATACACTCTGTAGCCCTTCAGTTAATGATGCTGCCCTCTGGCTGGGCTGTGGGGGCAGATGTGCTGACTGACTTCCGGTTACCTTCAGCTTGGAGCAGGTGGCATTATTGTTAAGGACGTGGACTTATAGCAGAGAGGATCCAGGAGGGCCATGTGTAAGAATGGAGCGAGCATGGACACCGTGGGGGCAATTCAGGTGATAAACCCATTTTCTCCAAACAAAACAAAACAAAAAATAAAAATGCAAAAAGAGTAAACAAGAAACATTGACACACACTAAAAATAAAACGATAACACAGATAATTATAATACAGTTAAAATGAATTAAATCTAACGAAAAGTCTGATTAAACAAGTTTTTAACTTTTTTAAAAGGATCCACAAAGTCTGCCAGACGTAATTGTAGCAGGAGGTTATTCCAAAGCCTCAGAGCCACAGACTGAAAGACTCCATCGCCCCTAGTCTTTAGTCATATGTGAAGGATGACTAACAAATTATGAACCTGAGATCGAAGAGTACGAGAAACAGTATGTTTGATAAGAATACTGGATAGATAGATTGGAGCTTGACCATTGAGTGCTCTATATGTAACTACCAAAATTTTAAAACGAACCCTAAAATCCACCCGGAGCCAGTGTAAAGAGTATAAAACAGGGGTAGTATGAGCGTGCTGAATAGAACGCATTAGCGACCTGGTCGCTACACTTCGTATAGCTTGTAAGTGCGAAAGAGATGATTTATCTAAGCCGATAAACAAGGCAGTGCAATTAGCCTCACCAGCAGAGCACGTTCCTTCTTCTCCTCCCACAAACTCCTGAAACGTCTCTTTCCCATACTCCTGCCCCCTGTGTTGCGTAGATCATTTCCGTTTCCTCCAACACAGATCATACACCCTGAATCTTGGTAGGACCCTCTTGGGGCCTGTAATGCCCATGCTGACAGCTAATTGGCCTATTTGAGCATGGGCCTGGTATTTTTAGGTCTGGCATGAGTGTGTATGTCTATGCATCCATGTGCTTATGTAGCATGTCTGTGAGCATATACGTCTGGGCTTATGTGCCACTGTGGGTAGGGATACAGTAATGGACTCATGTACATAATAACTATACATGTAATGTAATTCTACACAAGTACAACTGTATCGTTCCTGTAACTTCAGAGTTACCCAACCACAATAGTCAGTTTCCCTTATCTGAACCTGGGGTATTTCCTGTTGATACTTTGACAACTTGTATGTTTCTTCCCAGCTAACAGGGAACATTCCCAGAACTTTAGCCAACGTTATGTGAAGGTCTTCTCAAAGTCGACAGAGAACGACTTACTGTAACATTAATTTCCGCGTTTTACATTTTAACGAAGGTTCTGTAAATGTCAGCACGATAACATTACTACTTGAACAGCCTGTTAATGCAATTAATGTTGAAAAATACTGTTTCATGAAAGTGCTAGAAATGTATACTATAAATGCACCTTTCAGCCCTGAACCCATGACCTTTTACGCATGAAGCCACAGTCCTACCTGCTACCTATTATTATTTTTAGCTGTAGTAGCACGTGTAGCAGTGGGACAATATTCTGAGAACATCAGAAAAATTGGACACTTTGAATGTTTCCAAACCTTAATCGTAACGTTCAGTAGATGTTCCTATAGGATGAAAAATTGTTAGCCGGGATCATGTGGGTTTCAGGTATTGCGATAACAGTCTGATTATGGTGAAACTACCTCTGATGAGCAACAGACAGTCAACAGTAACTACAGTAAACCCAGGACCATCTATTTTAGGGTTATGCAGATTGGTGTGTCAAAATAACACATACTGTATCGGGGGGGGGGTCAATATCCACTCAATCAGTCGCATCAGTGTCATTCATGGAATCAGAACATGTGAACTCTTTAATCTGCAATACCAGTTTATCAAACTCAAAATGTGAGACTCAAATAAATGTGCCACTCTGTATGAGGTATAGATATCTGTACGTTAGCATGTGAGTGTGAGCATATGGAAGCCTGTGTGTGTGTGTGTGTGTGTGTGTGATCGCAGATTGCTAGTGATCACAGGAATGCTGGATGAATTTCAGCCATGTTTGTATCCAATAAACACCACAAACAAGCGTCGTGCTGGGTGGTAATGGTGCCAGCCCAGTGCCACAGTGGCCAGGGAGCAGTTAGCAAGGAATGCAGCGGCACATGTTTGCACCCCCTCACACCCCCCCCCCCACCAGACAGGCGCCGACAGGGGGATTGGAAGCCCCAGGAGGCCATCTGCACAGCATCCGGATCCGCCCTGGGAAACCTTCTCGGCCCGAGTGGGAGGTCCAGCAGCAGCAGGATAGGCTGATGTAAACCCTCAGATGCCCTATACACCTCTGCATATGGACCATGAAGCATTTTCAAGACTCCACAGCAGTGGGGAAACCTGGACTACACCACAGTCTATAAAATCCCAGGCAGGAGGAATATATCTGGAAGTCTAACGTCCTTGGGAAGAACAGGAATAGTTTCTTTGGTCATCGACATCTAGACTTTGCTGTTAAAATAAAGTTGTGTTTACTTTTGTGTCAGTGTTTAACCCAGGAATTAATCATTCAGCAGGAAAAGGAAGGACAGGCTAACCTTTCACGGGCACTCGTTTCGGGCTGTGCTGCCAGCCAGATGCCTCTGATGTCACTGACTCCCAGCAGTGACGTTACATCCATCGAATGAACGCGGGTCCTAAAGGGGGGTGGGGGTGGCTGCCAGTGAGGGACTCCTTACATAAGAGAAGCGCAAGCGACCTCTCTGGCCCGCTGTCACTCCCCCCGCTGGTGTCGGTCACTTTGCTGGGCCCATTTCATTTCATAACTCCCACTGGGTCGACGCAACTGTCAGCTCTTACCTTGCTCCCCCCCCACCAGTGCAACTGCCCAGGGTTCAGATGGCCGACTGCTGCTCTTTGTCGCCATGTGACACACTCCACGCCCCAGCCAATCATGTCCTGTCTCCTTTCAGGGGAGCCTCTCATTGGCCTCTCTAACAGAGTGTGGGCATGTGAAGTCTCGGCCTGGCCGGCCACTGGGGTCGCTGAAAGAGTCAGTGAGTCATGGATTCTGACTGGAACAAACATTTTATAGGAATGTGCCTTTAAGTGCATTTGCTGACAAAATACAAATATAAATGTTCACACACAGAGAGTATGAAAAAAATGCAATATTAACGAAGCATGGAGTCACAACGGGGACTGGGAGATGAGGGAGACATTTTGGCATGATGTGATATTCTGTGGTGCTATGGGCAGAGCGTTTGAATGAAGGGGTGGGGTCAACTGGACAGCTACCGCCATGGCCAGCCCCTGCAGCGCGGAGCTGAGAGACCCCACAGGCCTCAGCCCTGATTCAGGTGGGAGCACCGGAACAGGGCCTCCTCTCCAGATGTATCTTACTGCATCAAGCCCCCTGTTTCACACATTGAAAGAAGGGGTGGGTGAAAGAGGGGGAAGGGACTTTCCCCCCAGGAGAGGGCCTCGTGCTGTGGTGAGCCATGGTGAGTCCAGGGGTTCTGGAGTCAGAGCACTACTGTGTCACCACAGTGGCTCATACATGAATACCCTGCAGCCATGGCTCTATGTACAGGTATCATTCCACACAAACTCCTTTCTGTTTAGTGCATTTTAATATTCCATGTTGTCAGATAGTGACCTATTAGTACGGTTACAAGCATTATAATAGTATTACTATACTATAGTACTACATAGAGTGAATATAAAGTCACCAAGGAGGTTAAGACGTGGTTAAAACATACCTGAAGACACTCACCGCATATAAAAACGTATAATTCTTCAAGATTGCCACTGGCCTTTATTTATCTCAGGTTTTATTTTTAATTTGTCTAAATTCAGTTCACAGCCATTTGCCAGAAATACAGCCACCTTTTCCAGTGCTGTTGTAACTAGTTCAGTACTGTTTCATAACACTGTGTCATGAGCTTTTACAAAAGTGGATCAAATTTCATCATCACCAGGTTAAGGACTTACTCAGCAAAGTGCCTGCGTCTGTGCTAACACTAAAAATGGCAAAAATGACCTTGAAATAATGACTCTAGTGTAATGTTCCAGGCTACCAGGAAATATTGATTTCTAAAGCAGGCAACTCCAAAGAAACAGATGTAACTGTACTACATGTGGCTTGGTTATATTGATTATGATTACCAATATGTTGTAATTCATATGCATAATTCAACAAAGACATCGTGTAATGTCTCATTCCCTTTACTTAGCCCGACTGCTGTATACTATGTTTGGTAAAATTTCGACAAATGAAGTAATACCAATTACCATTCTTCAAAAGAAGAAATATTTGCCCTGGTGCCCTGTGCTGCTTTTTGAATACTGTATCTGATCACATTTAATATCTGAATAATATCTCCCACTTTCATAAGACGCTACGGCAGGCTGCACGCAAGTTTTATGTCAATCCACAAAGCCAAAAAGAATCATCCCAGTCTCTGTAATTCAGATAAAACCCTTCAGTCTACAAGGATCACTGCAATATTAAATCAACAATACTTATCTTTAAAGTAATTTTGTAATTCTAGACAAATTTCAGATAAATTATGAATGCATTTGGAAGGTCCTTGATTACTTCATAAATCCCACAACTGTACGACAATATATGTAAATCTTTATGGAAATCTTATGTATGTTTAACATAATGGGTATTAGAAGTTATTTAAAGTATTTTAAAAGAAGAATAAAATGGTAATAATTATAAGCCACATACTTTTTATCTCATTTTATGTCATTTTTTTTTCCAAAAATTGTAAAATGTATGTGGTCATCTGTAAACCAGCGAAGCTGTTAGAAAAAGGTTTGAATTACATTCTTGCAACACTTATGTGTGGCTTCACTTGTTAATGAGGTTTTGTGTGTACTAGGAGTTGTGCTATAGTTCTTGCAGAATAAAATGAAAAGCGTTCCGTGTAGGTCTGTGTAACGCTTATCATTTTGAATTTTGTTTTTTTATTGCCCAAACTGAAAAGTTAAAAAACAGTCAAACTATTGCATTCCAAACTAAACCTTCCCAGAGGAAACAGAAAATTGGAAAGTGAATATGTGATCATTCTTTCATTTGTCTTTTACCCTTCCCTTTTGATGCAATGGACACACTGAGTGCGGAGCGCACACTGAATGGGGGGGAAGTCCTTGGCCCTTGCAAATCTAGTAGGAGGAGTCAAGCAGCTTGCATGATTTCTCAGACTGCATAATACCAGTATGTCTGTTCTTATTACTGATTACAGACATTCCACCTCTCCTGGAAGTTCCAGGAGTCTCCTGCAAAGTGACAGCAGCCCTCCGACACCTGCGAATGATGCACAGTAACCTGAAAATCTGTTGTTCCTCTATTTAGCTGGGGTAAAATTAGCTGACAATAAAAGTAACCACTGCCCTCTTGCCCCAGTAATCGTTATTTTGTCATCCCATCCAGATATTATACCGCGGTTAACGTTATTTTGACGATACTTTAAAAAGCAGCACTATTCCAGTATTTCTCAATAAAATATGCTGAGCGGGGGGTGAGATTGGGATAAAAAAAATTGCCAAAAAGTAAACTAATACACCCTGGTATCCATTTGTTAAGTCTGACGAAATGCATGACGGGAAACTGTTTCTGGGATCTGATGGCCCATGTAAACCACAATGGTGGAACCGGTAGCAACATTCACCATAACTTCTTTTCTCAGCAAGGCATCATTAAAGGTGAAAAATTGGCTAAATTCATTTAATTCAAACAAAGTGATGAGTGTCGTTATTGTCCTGGGAGGAATTATGGGTGTATCAGTACGCGCTTGGTACATCATTTTCGGTTTGGAATTCACAAGTAGATGATGAACCTGGAAAACATGCTAATTGTGCCAGTGAGTTTGTTAAAGTCAATGCTGGATACAGTCAGTCATAATTGGTGGTTTGGGAACATATTGGTTTCCCAATAAATCACACTAACACTGGAGAGACTGTAGCTGAAAAAACCAAGACTGTCTGTTCACTCTGTTATCCCGAATTCAGATAAGTTGATGAAAACATATCCAGCGTGCAAATTCATTTGAGATGATCCTATCTGATTATATGTACAACCAAAGTAAAGGCTGATTCATACTTAAGTGTAGAATCTATGCCATAGCCTGATGCACACCTCCCCAGAAATGTAACTACACGTTGTGGTGAGGGAGACCTCAACAACTGTGATTGGTCCGATTGGTAGCAGCGCACTTCCTCCTACACATATGTTTTGTTATTGTTAGTTTCCAGCTGGGAAGAATTTAATGCGGGACAAGTTGTGTTTAGCTCACTGCTAGCCCGCTGTTAAAAAACACAGGGCTGAAGCCATCCATGCTGTTAAAAAAATACAAAAATACAGTTGCAGACGTTCGCACTAGAGCTACACGATACTGTAAAAATTCAGATATGTGATTTTTTTGCGGTAAATATTGTGATATTTATAAAGCAAAAAAGGAGTTAAAAAACTTCATTTCTCACATGAAGTGAGTGATTTAAACAGCATGGGAAAAAATGATTATGATTGGCTCAGAGATCACAGGCAGAGATCATGCAAAAGCAGTGGAGGTAAACTTTACACTGATTTTTATATGTATACTAGGTAATCTTGAAAAGGAACAATCGTTAAAATTCCAAAGCTTGCTAAGTTTTATTTCAAGAATCAAGAATATCTTTATTGTTCCCAGGGAGCAATTTGTTGTACACTCACCAATATCCACAGACACCATACAAACAATAATAAATGACAATGATAAATATACAATAATAAACATAAAAATTCCTCTTGGTTAAAAATAAAATGCAAACAAAAAACAATGGACAATAAATACAGTATAAAAATCACATTGACTTATTAAAAAAGAGAATGGCAGCCGTGACAAATGAGTATTTCAGTCAGTTTTTCCTGCATAATAAGGAAAACTGTATCTGGATCCAGATGGAAACAACAAGAACTCCTTAAACGGGGGGTGGCCAGGATCAGCCAGAACTGACTGGGCCTTGTCCAAAGTCCTGACCATGTGCAGATGTGTTGGGTCATTCAAGGTCGTACCTGCATTTTTGCCGCACACATTGACAATTCCCTGCAACCTGTTTTCTATTCTTGTGGTTAAGTGACCTGTACCAACTAACACAGCAGAATGTGAGGACAGATTCTATAAACCTAGAGTAAAACATTGTCATATGGGTATTGTCCTATGACAGAGTAAAAATGTTTTAGTGAAACTTAAACCCCTTGTGTCAGCCAACTAGAGTTTTGGAAGTGTAATTGCAGAGTGACACAGACACACCAGCGCACAAGTATGAATGTTTGCATATTGTTTAGTTTACACACCCATTTCCTGTTCTCTTTCTCGTTGCATGGAAAGCGATAGAATGACAACTATTATTTTTTGTTTCGTATCAGTTAAAATACTGAGGCACACAACACTATGGCAGATTAGCACGTACCTGGGTTGGCCCCAGAAACAGTATTGTCATTTGATTCAAACATCATGACTTAACAAGCGCTTACGGTAACACCATAACACCGCCAAAGCCTACCCAGTACCCAACTGTCCCTCATCCACCTCCTTGAAATCATTAGCCTAAGGTGGGTTGTCCGTGATTATGAAAATGTAATTTGTGAACTGGTGGAAAACTATGGCTATTCTTACAGCAGGGAGCAACATGTCCTTAAGGAGAGATACTCAGTCGATAAGGGACCAATAAGTGGTACAGCCCATAACGTAGAAAGTGAAACATCGGAAAACAAATGAAAAAATTAGTTCTGTAATTATACAATTTTTTGTTAGAAAGAAAAAATTAAAAACATTTTATGGCAATATGTAAATATTTCAACTTTGGCAATAAGCAACACAAATCAAAACGATAAGAGTTACATGGACTAAATCTGATTATTAAAATCATGAAACTTTCTATAAAGTGTTCTTTAAGGTGTTTAGCTAATTTTGTTTAACATAAAGTTTGTCATAGAAAATGTTGGGAAGAAGAGGGTGCAGAAGACAAGAATGGCCAGCGTAATACATTCTTTAGTATTTTACTGGATCCCTACACCCCTCCTGATGCAGCATTACAAACACCAACCTTAGCTTTCCATGGGAAGCAAACAGACCAGCTCTCATCTACATCATATGAGGTGCGTATCTTCACATTTTTAACAGTTTATTGTGCCATCTAGTGGCCAGGAATTGTCTCTGCACATCTGAGTAGCAAGAATATTTAAAGCTTAGTGGATTCTTTCATATTTATTTTGCATCTGCAAATCAAAGTATAGTTTTATTTATATCACTTCTAAGATTTCATAGGTTTAAAATTTTGTGAATAATCAACATTATAATTTACTGAGTTCACCTTAAATTAACATCACCATTTGTATTGTCTGCATTGCTTTCACTTTAAATGTAGACCTGTGCTGTCAGTTTTTGAATAATAGTCATGAAATGATCATATATTTACACTAGTATATTAAAATGTCTTATTTCACCTACTTCATCTTGCTTTCCATGAGACGCATGCAGGTGAGCGCAAGCTTGAGGGTGACAGTGCAGGGTCAGCCAGCATGCAGTGTCCCTGGAATTGGGGATTAAGGGTTTTACTCAAGGGTCCATTGACTTGTGACTATTCAACCAAGACTGGGGCTCAAACCGGCAACCTTCGAATAACAGGCACAGAGGCTGAGTCACATATTGCCCACAGTTTTAAATTTAACATTACTAATTTATTAATGTTTTGAATTTCTATAATCAAATATTGTTTTTCACTGGTTTTGTACTGTGTATTTGTACATGCTTTGCTCTGAAGCCACCTGGGCTGAAGCACTCAGTCAAGCTCATTTTCAAAAACACAGATGAACACTGACAAAACAAATCTTCCACCAGCTGCATCATTACAATTAAGGGAAACTTATCTTACAGCATTCCATGGGACTCAGTCATGGCGTATCACTGGAATCCCAGAGGAAGAGGCAATGTGCTTCTGCTTATCTGTGTGCTCCAAAGACCTCTGTTAATGGGCAGGAAGGAAATAAACAGTTGCAGTTCCGGTTTTGGGCCTACACATGAAGACTCTTTTTTGTGGCTTCCAGAGGCATGCAATAGGCTTGCTTAGTAATGTGTGAAGTCTGGTTCCGATTAGCCCAGGAAATGGCAGAAGGTCCCTGCCCATCCCCAACTGTTTCCCAGCCGTACCCTTAACAAGCAGCTGAGGATCAAACAGGGCCCAGCCTCAGGATGAAGTACGTGGACTGTGATTTAGGATGGGAGGCAGTGGGCTAGTGGTGCTTTATCCTGCTATATTATAAAATCTCTGGAGCTCTCTGCCAGAAAACATCCATAACATGGACTATCAGTATTCAAATACTGATTAAAAATCCATTCATTCAGAACTGCATATTTTACATGATTTTGGTCTGCACTCCAATCAAGCACAACTTTATATCCTCTCTAACATTATGCATACCATTTTATCCATTATGTAAGCTATTTTGTCTATCAACAATTTCACCTATTGCTGTCTGTAATATGCTTTTATTTGTTACCTTTTGCTTGTGTGTGCTTTTCTATGGTGACCTTCAATGACTTGAAAGGCACCTATAAATACAATGTATTATTTTTCTTTTTATTATTATTATTACTATATTAGCAGGGATACAGACCAGATGCTCAGATCTAATAACTACAGAAATGTAAACCCATTAAGTCTGTATCACATGGGACCATGGTTATGTGATGAAAGAGAACAAGTTCATATTCGATGGGTCATTGCACAGTAAGTAGGAAACACGCTAGAGGCTCATACATTTCCAGTCTGGGGACTCTATAAGCACTTATGAGTATTTGGCCCATGAGCTGTAAAAATTGTAATTATCCTCTAATGAGCGAGCAATGTACATTATACCGTATACTGTCTTTTAAAAGCTATAAGGTTAAAAAAGGTTTTTTTCTGAATGCTTTTTGTGACTTCCTTATCAGTTTTCTAGGTGTGACAGTACAAATGCAAAGCTTCCAGCATAGAGTACAGTTTAGTTAAGCTAAGAGAAGTCATTTATTGGTTAAAAAGACGTGATGAAAGAAGTTAATTGGCTGAAATTAGTTCTGGGTTTCCCTGCCCAGTCTCAAGTATTAGTGACAGTTTTTGTTTATCTAGGATCATATGATCAAGTTGTTTAATTTCAGTCAATGAGGGAGCGATTACTTTAATGTTATCTTCCCAAATACATTATATTTTTTATTCCATAACACCAGTACAGAAGATTGCAAAAATCTGACATTTCAGTCTGTGTGTGTAATATACTGTACATGATTGAGCTGCTCTCCAAAGTGGGTTACTTGGCCTGAAGGCATTGCCAGCTGTATGTTTCTTTGAATAATTCAGGGTAGGTGGCCTGCTCAGGGGTAAAGCTCAGATCTCTGGGCTTCAAATCCTGGGTCTTGTGCTTCAGTGCCCACTTCACTGCACAATTATTCTGTTCCATTTATGGTTATTTTCTTTAACATTTCCTTCTGAATTAATGCCAATTTTTGTCAAACATGGTTCTAAGTGGCAGTGGTTACAGGGGGCTCAGTGCCCACCAGCCTCTGAAGAGCTTTCTAATGCCATTAACTTTAATATATGAATCTACAGTGTAAAATGTTTATATCTGTGCAATGTCTGTTCTTTCACTGGTGTATACAAGTGACTTTCCTCTTGGGAGTGAGTGAGTGATCGAGTTATTCAGTCAGTCGACAATATCAGTGGCTCTGTTACTGAGGCCCCAGAGGTGCTGCCATGCCTTTACTCTCACTGTATGTATGCTCTCTTGTTTTATTAGGCTTCTCCCAGCACATGAAAGTATCTGCGTATCTGCTTGTGGCTATGAACTGCTTGGTCTGCCTCAGGATGTGTAGCTCCATGTGGGTGGCAGACAACAGCCCCCACTAAGTGATAGTGGAGGTCATTCACAGCACATTATTATCTAACATTTTAAGACATCAAACTTGCTGAGAGCAGTAAACATGATGTCTCTTAATGTGATTCATTCATATGAATGGAAATGGCTGTTTATCTGTTTAGATTTTACAGAGATGTCAACTAGAGGCAGCACCAATGATTTAATGTTAATAGGGGAGTTAGATTATTTAGAGCAGGTGCTTTAACTTTTAGGCTACAAGCAGGAAATATCACTAAAATTTTCTGACCAGTTAATTAATGGTGGAAAAATTGCCATGGTCAAAAAGGGTTGTACTAAGTCTCTTTAGACTCACCTTACACCTTTACACCTTAGTCATGAGTGTGTTTGGGGCATCTCCCATTCCTTTTAAATAACAGCGAAATACTGCACCATTGACTTTACTTTACTTTACTATACTATACTATACTATACTATACTATACTTTTTCCCCCAAAATACACACAGGGCTGAGTGAACTAGAAGTTAGATTAGGGCCCCACTCACACTCTGCCTGAGTTCCCTGACCCCGGTTCACAGGGGCCTGCTCATCCAAACTTGGCCTCTGCATAACCCCCAGAGCCCACCCTGGCCCGTGCAGCTCTGCCCGAGGTCGCCCTGGCCCATGCAGCTCCGCCCGAGGTCGCCCTGCACCTCCCACTACTCATGTGGTGGAGGGAGCACCAAGCGGCGTTGGATTGCTGAGCAAAGGGGTGAGGTAGGATGCAGGTCTTGAGGAGATGAGTGCTTGTTTATTAAGGGCCCTGTAAGCCAGCACCGAGGACTTGAACTTGATGCAAGCGCCAATAGGGAGCCACTGAAGAGAGACAAGAGACAAACGTGCTGCTGCATTTTGAATCATCTGCAGTGGTCTGATAGCACAAGGTGGTAGACCTGCTAGTAGAGAGTTACAGTAAAGTCATGGGTAACAAGTGCCTAGACTAGAAGCTGAGCTGCATACTGAGACAGAAAAGGCATGATGTTCCTGATGTTATACAGGGTGAATCTGCAGGATCCAGAAACCAGTGTTATATGCTCAGCAAAGGACAGCTGGTCGTCTATTATTACCCCTAGGTTCTTAGCAGACCTTGTTGGAGACAGTGGGGATAATCCAAGGTGAACAGTGATGTCATGGTGGATGGTAGGGCTGGCAGGGAAGATGGGGAAGACAAGAAGCTCAGTCTTGGAGAGGTTAAGCTCATCCAGGCTGCGATGTCAGCCAGGCATGCAGAGATCTCAGCAGAGACTATGGTGTCATCAGGAGAGAAGGTCAAGTAGATGTGGTAAAAGAAGTCATGAGAGTGGATGATCTGACTTAGAGAGGTAATATAAACAGAGAAGTGAAGAGAACTAAGGACAGAGTCTTGGGGAACACCAGTTGTTACTTGATGTGATATAGACACCACTGGACCCCAAGCCACTTGGTATAATGTGTGAGTCAAAACAGTGCAGAGCAGTCCCTGTAATGCCTAGTTACAAAAGGGTGGCCAGGAGGATTTGGTGATTAACAGTCAAAAGCTGCAGAAAGGTCTAGTGGGATCAGGTCAGACGACTGCGATGCAGTTCTTGCGGCTCCCAGAGCGTCCACAACAATAAAGGCTGATTCATACTTCTGCGTCGAGCCTACGTAGAGCTTATGCCGTAGCCTACAGAAGTGGCTTATGACGTTGCGAGCATTTATACTTGTACACTAGTGTGTCTGTCACTGTGCAAATACATCGCCAAAGAGCTAGGTGGCTGAGTGCAATAAGTCTACTCTATCATTGGAAATAAAACTTAGCAAGTTTAGCAGTTTTAATGACTGATCCTTTTCAATATTTATCATACGTTTAAAAATCAGTTTGAAGTTTAACCCAACTGCTTTTGAATGAGCTTTTTACGCACTCTCCGAGCCAATCACAATCATTTTCATCCTTGCTGTTTAAATCACTCGCAGACGAGTTTGTGAGAAATGTACTTATCTTGAACTCCTTTTTTGATTTATAAATATCTCAATATTTATCGCTGAAACATGTCATTGCAATATCTGAAATTTTCTAATATCGTGCAGCCCTAGCGTGAACGGCTGCGCCCTTGTTTTATTAAGGTGTGAACAGCCACAAGAGTGGCAAAGACATACGGCTAATGATGAGCTAAGCACAACTCGTCCAACACTAAAATACCCCCATCTGGAAAGAATGAATAAAAAAAATATTGTAAACCCAAAGTTTCTCTGCCTCTGCGGAAATTCACATTCTGTAGTTTTTGGTTTTATTTAACCTTTACTTTACCATCTGCAAGTGTCGTGAAAAATGTGATTAAGCCTTTAAAAGCAATAACTGATAAAGCAAAAAATATTCTAAAACTGGATAAATTTAAGTTCCAATCATTAGCCGCAGCAGACTGGAATGACAGCAGACCTATAAATGAGGCATTTAGGCGCTCTTACTCTGATGTAAAGGGAAGACTTGAGGACTAAGACCTTATGTGTAATGTACTTTGCCACAGATATTGGCTGCAAAAACTGACTTAAATAGGGGGTATTCACATAAGGCTGGACAATATAAATGATATATCAACCTATAAAACGTAAACAATAAGTAAATGAGAACCTTTGATAAACTGCTGATAAGGAACATTACCTGATACCACATATCAGCACATCACAACACTGAAAGGAGCACAATGCCAGCCAATCATATGGTAATCTTTTAAGAATGGACAACCTAAGCCCAAGAAACGCACGTTAAGGTTGATTGAGTTAGCGGTGCACACCATATGCTACTGTTTTGTTAATATCATAGAAGAGATGAGTCCTTCCTCGGAGGAAACTTCGTGTGTCAGTGAAGTACGCGATAACTGCGTGGGGGGTGGGGTCGTGAGGTGACATCACTTTCTGTTGAGTATTGTGATGGCATCAGCTGGAAGAAACGCCAGGCTGCAGCATACAAAAACTTGCTTGACATTATTATTGTGTATTAGCTGCCATTTATTTATGCAGTAAGTAAAGCTGCCAGAAGGCTGTTCCAGTTTGTTCCGGCCCACTTTCACCCCTGGTTATCACTATATGGTTCAGTTTTGGTGCAATTTGTTTCAAACTTTGATCAGATCCACGTCTTCAACGTTACAACATGTCTACAAAAAGATCTGTCAAATACATTTTGAGTTATCAAGCTAAGGGAATCAAATGTCGCCTTGTTTGGAATCTGTTTAAGGGCAACTGTAAAGGAAAAAACGAGCCTTGAAGTTAAGAAATATCTACTTTAATTATATTGGGATAATTATCAATATCAAGTGATGTGAAAGAAATTATTGTGATAAAATATTTTGCCGTAGCGTACAGCCCAAATTCACATCCATCTATCTTAAACCTGGACTTTGATTAATCATATCAACACATTCCCACTGACATTACACCTCTTTAAGCTTTGTATTGTTAACATTGCAGTTTCATTCTGTATTTTCCCCAATGGTTTCTATGTCCCTGAACCAAAAACTCTCATATCTCCAAGTATGTTTTCCGTTCCTTGCTTTTATGTCTCTGGGTCCTAATTCCCCCACATCCTCTGCATTAGGTCATGAAAACGTCTGTTTGTGGTAGGATGATATTACAGGCATCAATTATTTGTATCTGATTCAGATACATTAAAACCATTAAGAATATGGTAACACTTTTTATGAATGCCATGTCTGTAAGTATCCATGAACACATTCATGACATAATATAATGCATTCATAAAAACTATAAACAGGATTATACATATTTACAAAAAGGCAAAACACATTATAGCCATGCTTATTATTTTATTATGAATGCTTTATGAAGCTCTCATCTATAATGCATTAGAGATATCTTCATAATGCAGTACAAAGCATGCTTAATTCTTATACCGAGCATTATAATGCATCATAAAGGTATCTATAATGCATTATGGATGAGTGCTTCACTGGAGATTATGAAGTATTACAATCAACACTATAATGGCTTATGACTGTCAATAGAAGATGCTGTAATGCTTTATTAATTCTTATACCAACAATTATAATACATTATGAAGGTATCTATAATGCATTATAGATGACAGTTTCAAATAAAGTTTTACCAAGAATTCCTGTTGTGGTTAATCTAGCTGTATGGTATGGGATCAGTTAGCTGGAATACGCCACATTCTAGGACACATTTTTTCCATCACCCAAACTTACAGTCACACTAGTAACTCGTAAACATGTTGATGCACATTCTGTTGGTGATGCGAGGTGACTCCCTCGCTATTCAATGGCCGCACACCAAGTAATCCTCTAAGGCCTGCTAAGCGCTGGCATTGTTCTGCTCTCAAGGATGTCTGCACATGGCAATATGTGTGGCAGATTATATTGTAGTCCTGTTCCTGGAGATATGCTGCTCTACACAATACATCTTGATTTTTTTTCTTCTTGTGTCATAGTTCACAGTCAGGCTTGCAATACATAACGTGAAAAAAATTTAAGTGCAATATTTATTCTTATATCAGTTTGACATCTTAGATTCTGATACAGTTTGTGCTGGTCAACATAGAACCATTTGTGTACTTGTTCACTCCTCCCTTTGATTCTGAACCTAATGTGGACCTGTCCAAGTTGTATCCCAAAGCCCTTTCTGGAGGCAATTTCTGACTAACACATGTTCCCCACCTTCAAATGTTTGCTCTACGTGTTCCAGTGTTCTACAAGGTAATCCCACCAATTTTATGTATCACAAAAAAATTACCTGCAAAAACTGTAATGAAAAATGTAAATGAAAAAAAAACTGTATTATAGAAAAGCCTGAATTACGTCTGTGATTTTTTAAAAACAAAAATGTGATTTTTACGTGAAGCAAGTGATATCTATGTTTAGTTACTTTATATTCTGTATGCCAGAGTTCATCTGATGGGTTAATTTGAATGTGTGTATTTCAATGTGTTGTATGTGGTATATGTCTGATTAAATAAGTGTTCTGTGGTGATATATCAGCAATACATGCCTCTTTCAGTGAATTTGCCCCCCTACTCCTGACTTGAAATTATGGCATTGTGTTATTCACATGAGTTACATGCCAGGCATGTAGCCAGGGGCAAAATTATGGGTTTGAATCCCCCTCAAAAATTTACTTTGTAGGTAGAAAATAATGAGTTTGAACTTCCCTGGAAATTAACTTTTGCCTACAGGCTTGGTCCATGCTACTTGTTCTGATAAACAGGTTTAAAATCATAACAAACATTCGCAGAGCTGCAGCATTGCAGAAATTTTACTACTATTCATTATCAAATAAGACTTCATTGTCCCTAGAGAACTCAACAAGTGTGTGGCTAAAAGACTTTTGGCGGGGGATAATGTAAAGCGCTTTGAGACAATGTAATGTTGTGAAAATGTGCTATACAAATTGAATTGAACTGACTTCATATCACTTCAAATTCTTTAACAGTTTCACTTCGAATTCTTTAACAGCTTCTGGAAACAACTTGTAACACCTTAACACTTCCATCTTCTAACCATTTATCCTGGTCAGGGCCATGGGAAGGGCAGCGTTAGGCTGGGGGGTGCCAGTCCTTCACGACACATACAGACAAATGGCATATGGAGGTGTTTTGTCATGTGGTAATGTGCTGTACCAGTACATGATTTTTAAACCTCGACTTAACCATGAACATAACCTGCTTGGGGCAGGTTAGAGACGCAGTGTAAATTGCCATGGCAACATGCCTCGAGTAAAACCTAACCACCTTTCATAGTACGGGTTAATCGCGAAGTTACACCACACCTCATAAAGTTACTCTCGAAGTTACCCTGATAAGCTAGTAACCCTGCTTCGTAGTACAGGCCCCAGAACTGATCTAACCCAAAGGCAACAAAACAAAAGGGGTAAACAAAAGACAAGCACTTCCCCTGACTCCCTATCCGAATAAACAGAAATCAAAAGGAACGCACCAAACAAAATTGACAGTGACTCCCTACACACCACAATTCATGCACAGAGAACATACACACAGACCAAAGCAGCGGTATCCAAAGGGGCAGGCGAAGACGTAAACCAAACACAGGGTGAAGAGATCGAGAAAACAGAATAGTCAAACCAAAGAAAGTAAAAGTACAGAGAGAGGGCGAGGCGAGAATCGAGAAACCAAAAACAATCCGAAATCATACACAGATAATAGCACACGAGAGAACAGAGAAAGCACGATAAATCGATAACGAACAAAGCTGGTAAAACTGTCGGGTTGTCATCTTTTACATGCTGGGGACCGGAAATCTCAGACGGACTGAAGTTCAAATGGGGGCGTGGACTGGAACCTGGATGGAGTGAAATGCATGGAAGGGCAGCTGGCAAAGCAGAGGCTGAGTGGATGAATCGGTAGTCGAGGCGGAGTCTGGCGAAGCAGAGGCTGAGTAGATGAGTCTGTAGTCGAGGCAGAGTCTGGCGAAGCGGAGTCAAATGCGGACGCAGCGCCGAAAATCTTACGGCACATAACACTGGGATACAGCCCATTTTAGCCCATACACCGTGTTCCAAATTATTATGCAAATTGTATTTAAGTGTCATAAAGATTAAATATTTTGTTTTTCAATTAAACTCATGGA
>JAAGVU020023728.1:0-27264 GCA_011763525.2 Mormyrus iriodes
GATGGGGTGGGGTGGGGTGGGGGTGATGGCGGGGGGATTTGGGGGAGGGACGGTATGGAGGTTGGTGGAGGGATGGTTGGGGGGGTTTGGGGGAGGGAGTGCTTGGTGGCTCTTGGGGCGCCTTCCTGGGTGCCTCCCTAGGGGGGGTTCCTGGGGGGGGCGGGCCTGCCCAGGGCTGGCGGGGCCCCGCCCGGTGTGCAGGTGCCTCGGGTCCTGGGCTCTGTCTGTGCCTACATAGCTGGCCCCTGGGGGGGATTCGGCACGCCACCTACGGGGGCCGTCGGGGCCCCTGTGTGATGCTCGCCGGTGGGGGATGCCTGGTGCCTCCCCCCTCTGCCTCTGCCTCCGCCTCCTGGGGTAGGGGCATGACGTTCCAGTGGCGGGTGGCCCAGGTTCCTGGCCACTGTGGGGCAGCTGGGTCCATGATCCCTTGGGGTTCTCCTGGCCGGCTGGGGGGCCTCGGGGCGGCATTGGTGTGGCCTCACACACTCATTGGGCATCATTCCATGTTAACCTGCACACTCATACACACACTCACACGGACATATGCACACACACAAATACACACTCACATTCACACCCACCCACATACACGCAGAACGCACACGCGCACATGCATAGTCACGCACACACACACATACATGCACACAGACACACACACACAAGATAGTCCAGGGCTTTCTTGCCCTATCCTTTCCCTCTCTCCCTTTCTCATCTGTGTGTGTGTAGCTTCCAACCTTTTTTTTTTCTCTCAGATGTAGATACTGACGCGGTGATATCCAGACTGTGTTGCTGTTGGTCTACTTATGTATTTTTTTTGTTATTAATGTATTTAATCTCAGATGCAGATACTGATATGTACTTATTCTTCATTATGGCACTGTTGGTTTCTTTGTCTGTATGCTTTTTGTGTGTGTACCTGGATCTTGTTTTTCAGATACAGCAGCTGGTATGATGATACGATGTCCATTGCTAAGAGTCAGAATTTTTTTTTTTCTTTTTTCCAGTCTCTTTTTTTCCTTCTCTTCTTTCTCTCCCTCCTCTCTCTATCTTTCTCTTATTTCAATTCACTTTCCCCGTCGACTCCATCTTAATAGTGCTATAACTTGAATGATAAATAAAGATTCATTTCAAGTAACAAGAGGAGCTTACACCAAAGCTTCACTTGGCAAAATAAAAGTGTTGGCACAATATGGCACCCAGACTAACATCCTGCTTGCAAAGCTGCTGGACACGACAAAAAAAAAAAAAAACCTGACTCCTTTCCACTTCCTTGTATGGAAAATTGTGTGGATTGTGTTGGGGTGGGGAGGTATGTGAGCAAATGATCTGGTCAAAGGTTATTACCAAGTACCTTTTATCTGCTAGAGCACAAGAAGTTTCCGCTTTCATTACACCATCAAGATTATGTTCATATAAGGACATGAGTATCGGCCTCAGAAACATGCCTGCAACATTCCAACTTTTAAAGAACTGAGTTGTAGCTGGATTTGAAGGTTGGGCCATGTACTTGGATGAAGTGGTAGTATACAGTGATACATGGGAGGACCATGTGGTACACATTAATGCACTGTTTCAGAAGCTGGCTGATCCCTGTTTGACTGTGAACTTGGATAAATGTGAGATTGCGAAAACTACAGTGACCTATTTGGGTAAGGTGGTTGGACAGGGGCAAGTGCAGCCTGTGCATGCTAAAGTCCAAGTCATTGACCTTTTTCCTGCTTCCACCTCAAAAAGGGAACATATGAGGTTCTTGGGGATGGTGGGTTATTATAGGAGCTTTTGTGAGAACTTTTCAACTGTGGTCGCTCCATTAACAGACCTTTTAAAAGCCAGGGCTAATTTTACATTGTTTCCGGCCTGTCAAAGAACAATTGAAAATGTCAAGCTGCTGTTGAGCATGGCACCAGTCCTTACAGCTCCGCATCTGGATAAACTGTTCTCGATCCAAGTGGATGGTAGCTAGGTCGGCACAGGTGTGATGATGTTGCAGGTGAATGATCAGGGTATAGAACGGCCAGTGTCCTTCTTCTCTAGGAAGTTTAATAAACATCAAGTAAACTATTTTACAGTAGAATAGGAGGCTTTGGCCCTGCAGTTTTTTGATGTTTATGAGGGTGGGGGTATTATTCCAGTGGTGGTGTATTCTGACCAAAACACAACAACAAACCCCGAACAACATACGAAACAATAAATGAATATTAAAACAATAAATTGTAAGTCCTGATCGGGATGCCTAGCTTTCTGTCTGGTTAAAGGCAAAGGTACACATCACATGTTTTGCACTTTCAAGGGTTTTTTTTGCAAATAATAATATAATAATTTGCAAAATATATTGTAGCACCTGTGGGATGGCCTCCACTATTAGCATATCCCAGCGACCCGTGTATATAGCCTTGGTGTATGTCTTGTCATGAATAGCTTTCTGTGCTTTAGTGTAAATACTTGTTGTGCTCCCAATTATTGTGTGTACCCTTACCTGTGTTGATGTGTAATCCTGACTTCTAGCTACTTTGTAATTGCCCATCTAGTGTGTGCTTTAACATCTATTGTGTAACCTCCCGGTGTTTCCTTGCCATGTTTGTTGGAGTTTTGTTGTTGTTTGTGTGTGGTCATTTTAAGGCCTACATAAAAGAGCAGCTTCATGTAAAACCGGCTCACCTCGTGTTTTCTCCACCACTGTGATGCCTCAGTCTGCCAAGTGCCACAATATTCATATTTCACTGCTGAACTCGGGCTCATTTCCCAAAATCACCAGTTTTACGTCAACGAGGAGGCCATACCAACAGTGTCAGAGAAGCCAGAAAAGAGTCTCAGACGTTGGTATGATGCAACCCTGAAGGATACCGAACAAGTGGACCACCTTAGGCAGGAAACCATACGGGGACTGGAGCATATCAACAAGACTATGCTCCCAGGCAGAATGAAGCTTTGGTGCCTTCAATTTGGGCTATTACCCTGCCTCATGAGGCCTCTGACCATCTATGAGATCCCAATCTTAAAGGTTGAGAAACTTGAGAGGGTGGTTAGCGCATACGCTGTTATGATCCTCTGTCTAGGGTAGAGGATCAACAGAAAGGTAAGGGAAGGGAAAGGGGAGGAGACGGGACAACCAGGGAACGGGAAAACGGAACACTGGAAACGAAGGGAACTTTTTTTATAGTTTTTTATTTTATCCACAAAGACGTTCACAAACAAGAGCTGTAACAAACCATGGGAGTGACACAGGTCAAAACAACAATCAACCACATCCCAAACTAAACTAACACTACCCGTGATACAGAAAATCAAAACAACAAACACAGTCTCAAACTCACCACTCGGAGTGAACACGAATGTCACGCTTACAAAAACCAAACGGCAGTCACTCACCAAATATAAGCACAGGAAACACATAAATCCTAAACATGGTATCCACAGGGCGAGAGCGAGAAAGTAGTCAGAAGGGCAGCAAAAGCGTCGGAACCAGAAATCAGTAACAGATCGAGAGCGAAGGTATCAGAAAGGGACGGAGCAGAAATCAGAAACCAATAGCCAAAAACAGTCATACACGATAGCAGTCAGAATGGAAATATACGAAATAGCAAAGGGAAGCAAAGGACAAAAGCGCTACAAGAAGCCATGATGAGCAAAGTCCTACAGGTTAAATAATCAGAGTTCGGGGGACGAGTGGCGAGGGCGTGGCGAAGAACGGCGAATGGTGACGAGGTTGGGCGAGTTGGGCGAAGTAGGACGAGCTGACCTGAAGGCGGGCAAAGGATGGCGGAGTCTGTCAAAGGGATGATAGGCGAAAGGATGATGAAGGCTGACGAGATGTGGCGAAGGGTAGCAAATGATGACGGATGATGACAGCAATGGGGCAAGCAGTGTCCGAACATCCGAGGCAGGAGATCGTATTACGAACCCGGGGTTCGTACCATACGCCAAAAAATGGCTGGGGCTCCCGAGATGCTTCAGTAACATCAGCCTGTATGGAAGAGGCGTGTTTGAACTTCCTGTGTCCAGCATCGCAGAGGAGTTCAAGTATTCCAAAGTGAGGGTGGAGATGACACTCACAGGATCCAGAGACCCCTGTGTGGCCCAAGCAGCTCCTACTCTTGCGACTGGAAAGAAGTGGACCCCAACTGCAGCTATTCAGCAGGCAAAGTCAGACCTCAGACTCAGAGACATCAATGGCCTTGTGCAACAGGGGAGGGGAGGGGAGGCCTCGGCCTTGGGGAGAGCAAATCATCGTGGCATAAGGCAACCCTAGCTCAGCGCCAAGCTCTGGTCATTGAGGAGGTGCATCGACAAGAGCAGGCAACAAAATGTGCAAAGGCTGTCTCACAATCTAGGCAAGGGCGGTGGATAAGATGGGAGGGAGTCGAGAGGAGGAAATTCTCTTGGAGGGAGTTGTTGGGCATGGAGGCATTTCACACCAGCTTCATTTTATGAGCTATATACGATACCCTGCCCTCCCCCTCTAACCTCAACCAATGGTACAGAGAAGATCCCACGTGCCCCCTCTGTCCATCCTCTGCAAACCTCAAGCACATTTTGGTCGGCTGCAAAACAAGCCTGTCACAGGGTCGGTACACCTGGTGGCATAACCAAGTCCTGAAGTGCCTGGCAGCTGCTCTGGAGACCAGGCAGACAAAGATCAATGCCATGCCTCCTCCATCATTCCATCCTGCACCTGCTAGAGTGTTCATTCAAGAAGGGGCAAAGCCAGCTGTAGTCCCCACATCATCAGATATCGGCCAGCTCGGAGGGGCACGAGACTGGAAGTTGGGGGCTGATCTGAATGAAGGCTCCCATCTGAGATCGTCACAATGAATCTCAGACCAGATCTTGTGCTCTGGTCCTCGACACTCTGCTACGTATACGTCATAGAGCTCACTGTTCCCTGGGAGGATGCTGTGGGGGAGGCCTATGAACGCAAAAACCTAAAGTACATGGAGTTAGCGGCAGATGCCAAACAGCGTGGTTGGAAAGCCAAGATTTGCCCAGTGGAAGTTGGCTGCAGAGGCTTCGTGGTCAAGTCAACTATCAGGCTACTTAAGGATCTCGGTATTCGAGGCCAAGCCCAACGACAGACTATCAAAACCCTCTCAGGAGCAGCAGAGCACGCAAATCGATGGCTGTGGGTGAAAAGGCGAGACAACTCCTGGGCCCCAAACTAGCAACAGTGGGTCAGGAGGGTTGAAAGCAGAGAGGGGCACACCTGGGACTCCAGGCGTTGCCGATGAGTCATCTGTAGGTGTAGTGGGGCTATCATCGAAGCATCAGTGAAGGAGGGTGTCCACCTGATGACCCCAATAAAGCTTACCATCCCCCCCATCCCCCTATATTCTGACATCACTGTGAATGATATCTTGTGCCGCAAATCTCAGGTAATCAAGGGATTGTTTCAGCTAGTCCTATAATAGAACTTTTAGCAACTAGGTAATTGAAACCATTCAGTTGCAAGGTTTTAAATGTGTACGTCATTAATATAATTAGTAGATATGCTTTTGGGAAACGTGAACCGCTCTGCTTTTATTTTATAATTTTTATAACTTCGATACTTGCATTTTTGAACAAACTTGACATGTAAGGTGCATAATTTATGTGAATTATACAAGTGTTTTTAGTGAAAAAGTCAATATTTAACATAATTTATCTTAGTTTCAGCAAATACATTTCATACCATTTTAAGCTATTTTACGACATGTATTTTGAAAAACATAATAAGTTCAATAAAACGATTGCTATCGGATTGTCTTATATTTGCAAAAAAACACATAAAAGTACAGAAAAATGGTACAGGAACAACCTAGTGTCAGATATCACAGGACAGGAGACCCACTTGCGGGAGATGGGGGTTTTATTCAGGGAACCAGGCAACCAGAAAACAGATTGGCAAGTAGATGGAGAAGTCGGGTCATGAAGCAGAGGGTTTTGTATGCGGGGGAAGTCAGGCCTACGAAGACACACAGGACGCGGGATGGGAGGTTTGGATCGCACAGACAGGCAGGCAAGGCAGGAGCAGGCAGGGCAGGAGCAGGACGAGAGACAGGGCAGAGAGAATGCTCAGTAAAACACATCGAGTGATGGCAATACTTCGCACTGTTCGTGCGTTTGCAATGTGGTTTTATACTCTCAAGCTAGTGTCTGATTGCAGGGTCCCACCCTACTGGCCATGACACCTAGTTACCAACAGTTTGTATATATTTATAAAGACTAGTTTTTACAGTAGCGATCAAAATTATCAAACAAGTTTTGTAGTTTACAAAGTCACTGCTTATCTGAATTCATAGTTATCCATGAATTGAAGAGATGTATTTTTATCATATTTCCTCAGTGAAAATTCTCTCACATCACAAAATAAAAGGGTGCAGGTCCTCAATTATTGTAAACAAACACCAGACATATGCTCTTGTTTATCGGAGGCCAATGTCGTATAGTAGCAATGTGGTCAAATACTCCAAAAGCAATTCCATCTGCTATTGGTTACTTGCCTTCCTGACAGGCAGATCCCAGACTATGAGAATAAGTAAAACTTACTCACATACATAAATTCTTAACACCGGTGTTCCTCAAGGCTGCTGTCTCAGTCCTATTTTGTATAGTTTGTTTACACATGATAGTGTCGCTAAATGTGATGCTATCAACATTATGCAATTTCCAGACAATTCCACGGTGATTGGACTAATAACCAATAATGATGAAGGGGCCTATAGGAGTGAGGTGGAAGATCTCATCCTATGGAGTCATGACAACGATCTCTCCTTCAATGTTGTTAAGACAAAAGAAATCTTTATTGATTTTAGGATGAACAGAGCAAATCATATGCTAATATCAATCAATGGGACATCTGTTGAGATGTTGCTAATTTCAGATGCCTCGGCATACACATTATGGATAAACTTACATGGCCCCTTAAAAACTACTAAATGTATTCTCAAGAAAGCTCAGCAGACACTGAATTTTCTAAGGTGCCTGTTTGGCAGCCTAACTGTCCAAGATTATGCTATGTTGCAGAAGACTGCAGCAGCCAGAATCATTGGTACAGAACTATCACAACTCCATAATATGTATACTGTCCACTGTAGAAAGAAAGCCACAAACATTATTAAGGACATCAGCCCTCCTGTCCATGGCTTGTTCATGCCCCTTCTATCCAGGAAACGTTACAAGTGTATTAAATCATGCACCGCACGTCTGAAGAACAGCTTTTTCCCCAAGCAGTGAGATTGCTGAACAGACAACAAACACCACCATAGATCAAGTAGCTTATTGTTGTAATGAGATGTGTATTTTTTACTATCACGCTCCTTACTGTTTGACTCATTGTATTAGACTATCTTTGGAAACATGTACTATTGTGTGGTTTTTATTGTCAGGTTTTTATTGTAACTACGGTACAGTATGCATTCCACGTTTTTTTGTAATTACTGGTGCACTCGATGACTAATGTGAAAATTTTTAATTTTATTGAGGTTATTTATTCTATTAATTTCTTTTTATTTATGTATGTCTTTATGTAAGGTAGAGACGTTGCAGTTCGGACGTTGAATCAAGTTGTGAAAGTAAACAGGTTTGAGAAATAATATGAAACTACACGGTTAAGTTCAGCCCACAGCCTTTCGGTCCTCTGGTTATGAACACTCCTGCCTGATATGACACTCCTGTCTAGGGCTCTTTTTTTCACCCTAAACTTAGCCACCTCAATGTCTTCAATACCACGATCACACCTGACCCTAGATGGCAGGCCGAAATTCCGCACTCCTTCTCGAATCGGGGACAGTATGCTGGAGGCATTGTTGTTATTCAAGCACTCAAAGCATATGTTTGAGCGATTGTACCCATCAGCGCAAGCATGGAATATCATTGTCCAGCTAACCAGCTGATGATATTTATCAATGTGCCTGCCAATAGAGAAAAAGGAAAAACAGTGCAGCTCCACTAGTAGTTGTTGGTGGACCTAGGAGAACAGTGCTCCCTTGGTGCCTTTGGTCTTGTGAAACATGTTGTAAAACAAAAATCTGATACTGATATAATGACTCCAGCATATCGGTGCACTTTCTCACCACAAGCCATTCTCCACCACAAACTGTGGTGATGATGGTGTGGACAGTTGATGTATGGTGCTGCAGTTCAATGAAGTGTCTGTCCAGGGGGCCTTCCTGTATGGATTCTACACAGTGGAGGACATGGTCGGATAAAGTAAAAATATCCTCACTGCTGCCAACAACACTCAGTAACTAAAGATGAAAATTGAAACTAATTGAGGGCAGTTGTATGTTAATTGTTAATAGAGGCTGAAGGCAGCTTTCCATGAACCCTTCTTAGATGCGCCTCTTCTGGCTCTCTGCTCATCCCCCCATCCAAACTCTGTGGTTATGGTGATTGCGTATTTTCCCCGGTAGCTCCCCGACTTTGGAATTCCCTCCCCAGTGACAATCATCTATTGGTTGTTACGGTCTTTGTGGCTGCCTTAGATTGTAGGTTCCAGGGATCCAGTGCCGGATTTTACCTCCACCTTCTGTCCACCTGAAAGGAAGCCTGCCTCCTTGACGATCACCACCTGTGCCTCGTTTGGCCCTGAGTATTCCAGCTCGTCACATGGATAAAAGGACCATTTGCCAGCAGTTCAAGGAGGGTTTTGTGTGGAGGAGAGTTTGGCTACCTTTTTTGTGGTTTTGTATGCATTTTGGCTTGATAGGGAGTGAGGGTAGAGTTTCTTTTATTTAGACTTTCTTTTGGTTTAGGGAAGTTTAGCCTTTTGTTTGCACCTAGCTACTCTTCTGTCTTGTTTGTTGTTTTGGCCTGGGCCACTCCTGAAGTGCATATTGGTGTCTGTGGAATACACTTTAGAAAATTGTACCTTTTTTTTCCATCTGGTTTTTTGTGTCCCCTTCTCCCCTTTTATCCCCTTTCCCACATGTGCTACGTCCCAACTCTAGACTGGGGTGTAACAGGATTGCCTTTTTTTTCTTTTTTTTTTTTGGGGGGGGGTCTGTTTTAGTGCAATGGTGGCCCCTAATCTTCTATGTGGCCCCTGCCCGGCCCCCTGAGCACCGCTGGGGGCCTGTGGTTGGCCCACCTGCCTGTGGGGTCCCCGAAGGTGGGCCGGACGCCCTGGCCCGCCACCCTGAAGGGGACCCGCGGCATGGGCAGGGGTCATGGGCCCCATGCACACACGCCGGTGCCGTCGCCCTTTTAAGAGAACCGGGGGGCAGAAACAGGGGTGCTGTGGACCGGGCCCCCGGAGCGAGCGTCCGTCCGTCCATCCATCCATCCAGCATACCTCATACTCCACGTTCAACTGGGGAGAAGTCTCACTTCAGAAAACTTTATCATCTATCTTTTTATAAGTGTGTATATATTTTTATTTAAAAAAAAATAACGAATTATGTAATGGCATTTAGTCAGTGTGGCTCCTCGTACTGTGCCTTCCACTCCTCAAACGACTTCCCCTCCGCCTTTTCACAGAAGGATTTATTTTTAAATCTCCTGTGTCCATATTCCTGCTTCCGTGGCTGCCCACACTGTTTACATGTGTAGTGTTGATGACTGACATGAGGTGGAATGGAGAGACCGTGTGTCACGACCATGGCTTCAGCGGCCTTGCTCCTCCTCCACTCAGTGGTCCGGCTCTAAGTCTTTAACCCGGGCAGGTTGCAAGGGCCCCTGTGGTGGCGGTGTGGTGGCTGAGGTGTCAGCAGGGCAGGTGAGGGGCATGCGGGACCGATGCAGGGAGCAGAGGGGCAGGCTGGGGTTGTGGAGCAGGAGTCGTGGCAGCCTGCTGCCGTCTCCGCATGGCCTGCCCGGACAGGTCCGGTGGGGAGGAAAAGGTGAATGGCCTCAGGTCTGAAGGAGGTTTGGCAGGCTGTCGCTCCTTTTGCCTGGGCTCAGGTAGAGGGGTGGCCGTGGTCAGGCTGGGGTTCAGGAGAGGGATGTCCATGGACAGCACAACACGTTCTTGCCACTTGAATAAATCGTTATGCCTGTGAGAAGACATTTTTAACACAACCTTAGTCGACAATCTTTTAAGCCATAGAAAAATCCCTCAGTTCAGCTGATCCCAAATGTTGGTTGAACACATACATAATAATGGCAGATTATACAAAGCTGTGATTCATGGTTCATGATTATTACATGGTGATAGTCCACATAATCACATCCACCTGTGTAGTCCCCAGGCTTTGTGTAGTCCTCATCCAGCTTGAGGCCCAACAGCTGCTGGCTGAGCTGGTTGAGGCTATGCTGCAGGTGCCCACTGTAACAGTGTAGCACCTGTTCTGTCTGGTCCACCACTGCGGCTGCTCTGTCCTCATACCACCTCACCAGGCCTTCTAGCAGGTAGGCCTGGAAGTTTTCAGCATTGGCAGAGGTGCCTGTAAAACAAAGGAAACATGCATGTTAAGGAGCACGTGCAAAAATTGTAAGGACATATTCATCAGGTATGAAGTGGCTGAGGTGGAGGTGGAATGACTCCAGCGACGTGGAGCCACGCATGCAGCAATAGATGGGGAGGACGATCCCTCCCTTGCTCAACTGGCCCATCTCCATGTGAAGCTGGAAATCAGGAGGATCTTGAATGCAACCAAGGTGGTGCCTCTGGGTGTCCCATATGACGTCCATCCTTTGGTTGTCCAGCAGGGGGATGCCCATCATGTCCTTCACGTCCCTGAAGGCCTCCAGCAGCTGACCGACAAGCTGCTCGGTCTCCTGGGCCCCACGCATACGACGGTGGCAGTGTCGGGCCAGCGTCTTCACTGAGAGTCTGCTAGTAAGCTGGCTTTAAGCTTGACCCACGATGCCCTGCTTCTCCTCCAGTTCCGCCAGAACGGCCTCCCTCAGGCGAGCCACGTCTACACCGTCCCATTCAAAGATGCAAGCCAACAGCTTCACCATAAAGAGACTGTTGAGCTGGTGGCTGTCCGTGGTGACGCCCACAGCAAATCTTCGCATCAGGTGCCACATGTCAGCCTGACAACCAGCTCCACCCATTCGTGAAACATGACGGCCACTCTGGACTTCTCCACCACAGAGCAGCAGTCTCTGTCAACATACAGGAGCTTGGGTGGAGGGACTCCAGCTTCATGGTAGCGCCACATCAGCCCTTTTGCCATGGGCAACAGCCCATCACCCTCATGAGTGGTGAGCACAGACATGATCACTTGCCCATACTCATTGCCCACATTGGTTGCTCAGGCCTTTGTTCCAGCCGCAGCACCCGCCAGCGTCTTGGCCACCTGAAAACAAAAAAGTACATGCCACTATCAATCACATTGTCCACTTTTCGTGTGTGTGAGAGAGTATGATGCAAATGTTACCTCCTTTGTGGAATCCATCTTCAAGACAGATCCAAAAATGGAGGTGACCTGGGCCTTCATCTCTCCAATCCGAGCCCTGACATCCTCAGCATGGATGGTGAGGAGCCACTGAGGTAGAGGGCACTGGCACCATGGGTGGTGGTGCTGTCACCTGCTATACATCAGCACAAGGGACCTGAAATTTCTTGTACACTGCCATCCAGGCCTCACTGTGTTGCTCCTCCAGCTTGTGGTACAGTATGGAGACACTGTTGCCGAGCGAGCGCTCTCGCTTCAGCCTCACCACCTTCAGGTCACAGGACAACCTGTAAACACACACAGAGTTAAAGGTTTTCATGCACAAGTACCAGCCTTTGAAGTACACTAAGAGGTGTGTGTGTGTGTGTGTGTGTGTGTGTGTGTGTGTGAGTGAGAGATGGGGGGGAGTGGTAACTGGGGAGGCGATTTAATGATGTGTGGGGCCTAGGCCAGAACAATGGGTGCTAACGACTGGCAATTTCACATATAGCTATCCAGCAAATGGTCACAGCAGACCAAAGTGGCCAAGCTATCAAATCAAAGCGGTTGTGTCAGACACTGGGGCTCTGAGATGACACTCTGCGTGCTGCACCTGTATTACTCTGTGTGTGTAACTATTGAAAATTTAGGCCCTATAGCTGGAGTGCCCTGCTCAATGCTGCATCCAGAGTGCCATCTACATTAGCAATAAAATCAGTGCAAAGCTGTCACCTTACTGATATTGCCAAGTCTTTCAAATTCTACGTCTAGCACTGCCCATCACCAACAGACAAATGCTTACCTATATATCAGGATAGCTGGAAACTCAACACAATGCACAAGGTCCAGCTGCTCCAAGATGTCCTGTGACCAGCCTGCCACCTTCTTCTTACACAGATGGCATTCCAGATATTCTGTGGCCATGAAGTACCAGCCGTCTATGTCCAGCACCCTCCTCACCGTCTTGTACAGGCCACAGGATGTTAGACGCTACCCGGCTTAGGAGCAGTTGGGCTGCCTGCACAGGAGCTTAAACGACCAAATTATGTAGGGCATTGTGGGGATTCAGCGTTAATACTGGGGACCTGTACAAGGATGCAAGGCCGTGCACTAATATGTGGCCATGTGTTTTCCATTAGCTGAGAGATAATAAACCTGTTGCACAGTTGCGAGAGATATGAGGGACCAGGTCGGCGCCTCCACCTCAAACCAAAGGGACTGTGTAGACTAGAGATTGAGTGCCCGACACTAGGGGAAGGGTCGCACGCACCAGCGGCAGGAGTGGAAAAGTACCGGGGGACAAGACAAGGGCTGCGCAGGGGGGTATAAAGGCTTGCACTTAATGGTAAGAAACTCAGACATCAGCAGGTGGGTGCGCTGTGTCTCCAGATATATCTGTTTAATAAACAAGCTTGCTTTTACGTTTCATCTCCTGCGTGATCTCTTCTCATCACTGGACCCGAAGGAGTCGGCGAACTCTGACAGCATCCACAGAAAGAAGGGGTGGGTGAAGAAAAGGGCAGGTTAAGCTGGCTCAACTGTAAGCCGCTGTCAACAAGGACCGGCCTTCCATCCTTATTCCTCCTGAAAAAGGCACTGCTGATCCACTCGTGTTGCTCCTTTGGGAGATGGGCCTTCCAGGTTTCTGGAAGAGGGGCATCCTATGAAAACATTGGTTTCAATCATTCAATCATTTCAGTATTTAATTTGGAATGTTTTTCAATATAGTGTAAAATAGGATGCAGTTTTGGGTACATCTTACCTCAGAAGCAGCATGAAAAACATCTCTCTTTCCGGAGAACTTTCGTGGAGAAGCACGTGAAGGAACTGCTTTGGAGGTGAGTGTGGACAGATTGACAGCTGCATGTCATTGTTGTTAGAAACATAACATACACCAGGATTTTATTTTTTTAGTTTACTGTGAGCACTGTTACAAAGTGACTTGCAGAAGCCATACTGTTATTTGATTGTATTAAATGATTAAAAAGTGAAAAGAGATTGAATGACGGGACAAGTGAATGAATGAATGAATGCCAAGTTTAACCACAGGGCCACAGGTATGTAAAGAGAAGTTGGTGTGAGTAGTAAGGTCTCTGTAATTATCCTATGTCGGAGTTCGCCGACTCCTCCGGGTCCAGTGATGAGAAGAGATCACGCAGGAGACTAAACGTAAAAGCAAGCTTGTTTATTAAACGGATATCTGGAGACAGCGCACCCACCTGCTCATGTCTGAGTTTCTTACAATTAAATGCAAGCCTTTATACCCCCCTGCGCAGCCTTTGTCTTGTCCCCCGGTACTTTTCCACTCCTGCCGCTGGTGCGTGCGACCCTTCCCCTAGCTTCGGGTACTCAATCTCTAGTCTACACACTTCCTTGGGGTTGAGGTGGAGGTGCCGACCTGGTCCCTCATATCTCACTCAACTGCAAAACAGGTTTATTATCTCTCAGCTAATGGAAAACACATGGCCACATATTAGTGCACACCCTTGCATATTTGTGCAGATCCCCAGTATTAGCGCTAAATCCCCACACACACAGTCCAAAAACACGGTATCCGAAGCGGCGAGTAGAGAGAGTAGTCGGGAGCTAAGCGAGAGTTCAAAACCAGAAGACAAACAAACCGAAGGCAAAGGTACAAAAGGGGCAAAGCAGAAAGTCATCCATCCATTTTCCAGAACCGCTTATTCCATTTTGGGTCGCGGGGGGTCCGGAGCCTATCCCGGAGGCTGCGGGCACAAGGCAGGGAACAACCCAGGATGGGGCACCAACCCATCACCGGGCACACTCACACACCATTCACGCACACAGTCACACCTATGGGCAATTTAGTAACCCCAATTAACCTCAGCATGTTTTTGGACTGTGGGGGGAAAACCGGAGGAAACCCCACGATGACAACATGCAAACTCCATACACATGGAACCCGGCCGTAGATGTGAACCCTGATCCCAGAGGTGTGAGGCAACAGTGCTAACCACTGCACCACTGTGCCGCCCCAGCAGAAAGTCAGAAACCTAGAAATCAAAACAGTCATACACAGAAGTCAGTCAGAAGAAAAGCAAACCAAGACAGTAAGAGCAAAAGCGAAAGCAAGAGCGCGCCCTTCTGAATGTGATCAGCAGGCCTTTATCTTCGTCCTCGACCGGAACACAGGGCCAGGGTCAGAGGTTAGAGGGCAGAAGGGGCGTGGCAAGGGCATGGCTGGAACTGGGAGGCAGGCTGAAGCAGCAACTGACGAGTGGAGCTTGGGGCAGAAGACTGAGGCGTCCTGTATACATATCCAAATCTCTTATGGCACGTAACACCCCCCCACAGAAAAATGAACCTGCAGTGTTCCCGAACACAGACAGACCCCAAAACAAGACGCAACAGTGCTGGAGCAATAACTTGGTTAGGTTTTCCATCGACCTGGCAGGTATGACAAGACTTACAATACCGTTTGGTATCCGAATTCATACCAGACCAGAAGAAATGCCTCAAAAGACGGGATAACGTCTTTCTAACGCCTAGATGTCTGGCACAGGGGTGATCGTGGGCGAGGGACAACACATAGGGTCGGTATACACCGGGGACTACTATTTGATAGACCGAAGACCAGTCAAAAAGTGATACTGGAGGGGTCCACTTACGCATTAACACGCGATTGCGAAGGAAGTAGGCGGTGGGATGACTCTTCAAGTCGGACCACTCAATTACAGCGGCACGACAGGACTCCAAGGAGGGGTCAGTTTCCTGAGCCTTAACCAAGGCTTACCTTGTGGAAGGAACCTCAGGGGAGACAATGGTGGGATGAGCAACAGGGGTACTGAATTCACACAACGGAGGGGTATCTGAAGGAGAGTCGGACATAAACGTATCAGCTAGATCTATGTCCATCAATTTACGCCTTTGGGCACGGGTGAGCACACAGGCTGAAAACACCTTGGGATGTTCCACAGCAACATCATCGGAACACATCGGTTCGGGAACGACTTCGGGCAGGGGAACAACTCTTTCTCCCGTGATGTCATTCCCTAAGATAAATGAAATACCCAGAACGGGAAGGCGAGTCTGGACTGCAACACGCACGGAACCAGAAAATTCCGGAGTATTCAGGAATACATTATATAAAGGAACAGCCATCACACACAAATCAATGCCTTGTACCAACACGTTAGTACCACAATACGAGGTTTCATCGAGAGGGACAACACCTTCCAGTAGGAACAACTAGGTAGCACCCATATCCCGTAGGATAGTCACGGGGTGTCGCACACCAGTCTCACTAAGCGAAACCGAACCAAAGAACACAAAGGGCTGGAAGGCAGGCTCCACCACTTTGGATAGGGGTGAAGCACTATCTATTCCAGCTACAACCTGCACCTTTCGAGTCATAGCATGGGCTTCCTTTCGTTTAAGGGCTGGACAGACCAAAATGAGGTGACCTACCTCATGACAATAAAAACATTCACGCTTCTCTGCAGGCAGGGAAGAAATAGACACAGGGGACGATGATACCTGACGGGGCGGAGCTTTTCGGGGTAACGGAGTCTGAGTAAACACAGTTTTATGTGTGAGTATGAACTCGTCTGCGAGGGTAGCAGTTTTGGCTAGAGAAGCTACCTTCTGCTCAAGTATACCTATACATTTGTGACTTTCTTTGTATTTATTTGTGGATTTTCTCCAATGGCAAAATGCTGGAATAAATCTTACAATATATCATTTATTATTTATTTAGTGTGTACGGCACAAATGGAGAGGTGGGAGAATGAAGAACAGCTAAGTCAAGAAAGATGGATGACCATAGGTCACAGAAGAAGGAAAGGGCATACTCAGTTTACAGAGGCAGCATCACCTGAACTGACAGTGTCAAACCGCTTTCAGGTGCTTCCAGCTCTAGAGCCAGAAGAGACTGGGAAAACAGGTGGGCTGTTGGGCACCGAGGAGCCTCCTACTCCCAGGAAGAGGGAGGTTGAGGTAGTGGGGGATTCAATTATTCGAGGTATAGACAGTTACATGTGCATGCAAGATAGGGGGTCCCATACGGTGTCTTGCCTGCCTGGTGCCCAGTAGGGAACCTCCCGGATCGTATGCACAGGCTTTTGGCCTCAGCCTGGGTGCATCCAGTGGTCATGGTGCATGTTCGCACCAATGACATAGGCAAGGGCAGGACGGCTGTTCTGCAGGATAAATTTATAGAAGTTGCGGATAAGCTTAGAAGCAGGACATCCACGGTGGTATTCTCTGAATTACTTCCCGTGCCACGTGCAAGCTAGGCTAAGTTGGCTGAGATAAGGAGATTTAATACATGGCTAAAATGGTGGTGTAGGAAAGAGGGGTTCAGGTTTATGGGGCACTGGAAGACCTTCTGGAACAGGTGGGACCTGTTCAAGCCAGATGGGTTGCATCTGAACCAGAGGGGAACCAGTGTATTGAGGAGGTGTATGTGCAGAGTAGTTGAGGAATGTTTAAACTAGGGACTGGGGGGCAGATAGGTTAGTTAAAAATATAGGTGGGAAGAGATGGAAAGTGACATGGGCAAAGGTAGGAGGGCTGTTCTGCAGGAAAAATTTATAGAAGTGGGGAAGAGGGGAACCAGTGTATTGGGGAGGCGTATGTGTTGAGTAGTTGAGGAGTATTTAAAATAGGGACTGGGGGGTAGGGAGGCCGGTCAAGAATATAGGAGGTGGGAGATGGAAAGCCTCAATTAATAATGAAAGTGGGCACTGTAAAAAGCCTACCCTCTGCTGTCTGTACTTTAATGCCAGGAGTATTAGAAACAAAATTCATGATTTAGAGGCTTATATTTCATCAGACTCTTACAACATTATAGGAATAACAGAAACATGGTTGAGTGACAATGATGGAGAAGAGTAAAGTATGAATTGTTACACTTTGTTCTGTAGGGACCAGATAGACAAGAAGGGAGGTGGTGTTGCTGCATATGTAAAAGAAAACTTGCAGGCAACGGAGCTCAAAGATAAAAATAAAAGTACAGAAGTTGTATGGATAAAACTAGACACTAAAAACTCAAATGGACCTCACTGTCAGTGTTTGTTATAGAGCACCTGATGTAGCTGTAGAGGAAAGCAGAAGTTATACAATAATATGAGGATTATGAGTAATAAAAATAATGTGATAGTTATGGGTGATTTTAATTTACCTGGGATACAGTGGGCTCTACTGAATGAACTTGAGATGGCAGAATTGATACAGAATTGATTTTTTACGCAGTTTGTTAAAACCCCTACCAAAGGACAAGCCATTATCGTTTTATCTATATTTTCTGTAATAACCAGGATAGGATTGGAAAACTTGAGGTTTTAGAACCACTTAACAGTAGTGATCATAACATGGTTAAATTCGAGGTTAATTTTAGTGTCCAAAGAGCAAAGACCAAAACAAAAATATTACAATGTTAGGAAGGCTAACTTTAATGGTGTGAGATGGAAACTAGAAAGTGTAAGCTGGATTGAGTTAAACAACAAAACTGTTGAAGAAGCATGGGAATTTCTTAAATGCGCATTGTTGCAAGTGCAATAGGACTTCATACTGTTTCCAGCAAAACTAAATCTAGGAAATGGTAACCAAGGTGGTTTACTACTGATATCAAGAATAAAATCAGGAGGAAAAGGGCCCTGTTCCAGAAATGGAAAATAACTAATGATGACGGAATTAAGCAGGAGTATCTAAGTCTACAGGTTGAGTTAAAAAATAATATTAGACTCGCAAAGAGGAATGTCAAAAGGATTGCATAGGATGGCTAAGGATGATGTTAAAAATTTCTTCCAATATTTTAACTTGAAGAGAGCTCTAAAAGCTGAAATCACTAATCTGCAGGACAGTAAAGGTCTTATAATTTAAAATGTTATACTTAATGAATCTAATGATTATTTTGCACGGGTATTCACTGTAAAGGATATGAGTAATGTACCGACTCTTATTGAAGCTGATGTGCGACAAAGCTTAGCTAAGCTCAAAATAAATTAATCGCAGGGCCCTGATGGCATCTTACCTATAGTTTTAAAAGAGATGAGGTGTGATGTCCAGCCCCGCCCTACCGATCTTTCTCCCTGATGTTTCTGCTGTTTAGCCACACCTGTTGATTGTCATGGTTACCTCGTGTCTTTCGCCCTTTGTTAATCAACCACAGGTGCTCCTCGTTTACTCCTCCATGTTTCTTTGTATAAAAGCTCCCCAGTCGGTCATTGTAAGTGTCGATGTCAGTGCACATCTTCGTAAAGTCTGTTTCTGGCAAATAAAGTCCCCTCACGGGGTTTCCCAGCTACAGTCTGCTGCTGCCTCTTTTTGCCCGACATCATGCCTCGCCGCGCAGCCGGCAGTCATGACAGAATGACCAACCGCACCCACTGCATGGACAACTGTACAACCCCTGGTCTGGATCCCGTGCAGCCCACAAATGCTCCTGAGCCCCAGAGGATTCCATTCCCCAGATCCCCAAGGAACTGAAGGGTAGAAGAGGTCCGGTGGCTCCTCTGACTCCTTGGGTCCCTCCCTGGTGGTCTTTCCCCCTTGTCCGGGTTCGATGAGGACCTGATCCAGGAAGCCCTGCAGCTCCTAGAGAGGGAAAGCGATGTCCCAGAGCCGGACATGGAAGGGGGGACTGAGGGGGGGAATTCCCCGCGAGTCCCGCCAACCCTGGACAGCGCATGCCTGCCAACTTACCAGCGGTGCCACCCGGACGGCTCCCTCTAGCCAGCCAGCTGCTGTCGCTTGGGCGCCAGCGCGCTGCTTTCACCGGGAGCATTCCCACTGGCCAGCCGGCCACCTGCGGGTCCCGCTGAGCCGTGCTCTCTCCCTGGAAAACTCCCCGAACTGTGCTCATTGTTGCCTGGACGGCTCCCGCCTTTGCCTCGAAGGTGCCCTTCAGCCGGCTCTCCGTCGCCGCTACCCAGCAGGCACCCTTCAGCCAGCTCTCCACCGCTGCTGCCCAGCAGCCGCATTTCAGCAGGCTCTCCGCCCGACGCCATCTCCTGGACAGCCCATGCCGGCCTACCGGTCGCCCAAGGGTCGCGCCAAGCCGCAAGCTCTCCCCGCAGGTCCCGCTGAGCCCCGAAGGCTCACTGCAGCTGGCACCTCTCCGGCCCGCCTCCTGCCGTCACCCGTACGGCTCCCGCCTGCCGGGTTGCCACCGTCGCCCGGGCGGCTCCCGCCTGCTGGCTCTCTGCCATCGCCCCGAAGGCGCACTTCAGCCGGCACTTCACTGCCTTTGCTCAGACGGCGCCCGCCCACCGGATACCCGCCTTCGCGACTCCCGCTTTTTGCGGTCGCCGTGGCCCCAGAGCCCTGCCCAGGGGACCCTGCTGCAGCCGCGGCCCCAGAACTTTTCGGGGACCTCGATCACCTCTCCTGTCAGGAGGGGGGCTACCTGGAGGACGGTCTTCTCAAGGACATGGAGTGGGACCTCTGGGATCTAAGTCCCCTGTGGCTGGCTCCTACAGCCCCCAGGGGGTGCAAGCAGCGGCACCCTATGCGGTCCTGCCGACTGCCAGGCCGGCCTGTAGTGTCCCGAGTGGGAAGAAGGGGACACGCCTGGCACCAGACGTGCCCGGGCCCAGCCGACGTGTTGCTCCCAGCTCCATTTCCTGTCCCGTGACCTCCACGCCCCCTGGCCCAGCGGCCCAGGCCTCCATGTCGACCCCCAGCACTGTTCCAACGGTCCCCACTTCAGCCCTGAGCTCCAGTCCCTGTCCTGGGGTCTCCATGTTACCCCCTGGCTCCAGTCCCCTTGCCTGCCTCTGGTCCCGCGGTCCCCTCGTCGCCCTCCGTTCCCAATCCTCCGGTCTCCTCGACTCCCTCACGTCCCAGTTCTGCAGCCTCCTCAGCTCCCCACACCTCGCTTACCTGGTCCCGTCCTTCTTGTGTCCCGAGCCTGCTAACCCAGCAGGCTCAGGTTAGTCCACTACCCTCGAGTCTCTTCCTACCTCACCTCCCTGCCCTCTTCCATCAGGCCCCAGCCCGTTTCCCGGTCACTGTTCCCCGTGCTCCACCCCAGGGCCCTACCTCAGTCCCTCCCTTCGTTCCCGGTGCTCTGCCCCAGGTCCCTCCAATCCCTCACTGTTCCCCGTGCTCAGTCACACGTCCCTCAGGTCCTATCATGTTTCCCAGCCACCTTCGCTCCCCATATTCTGCCTCGGATCCCTATCTTTGCCCCCCATGCTCCGTTTCCGGTCCCTACCTCAGTTCCAGGGGCTCCGTCTCCATTGCCCCTGGAGTCCCTATGCCTGTCCCCTCAGCTGGGGTCCATTCCCCAGAGCCTCTTATCGCCCCTGATCATCGTAGTTCAGCTGTTGTCTGTCTGCTTGTCTGTCCTGTCCAGTGTCCTGGTGTTCCCCTTCCTGAGTGTCTTGACCAGCCCCCATTGATGTTCCCCTGGTCTGTTTCTGTCTGTCTTGTAGAGGGTCCTAATTGTCTGTCGGTCCTGTCCATAGTCCCTCCTTGTCTTGTCTGGTATCATGTCCTACCTGTCCCCTTGGATGTGTGGCTTCGTCAGTCCCCTCCTTGTGTCCTCTGTATTCGATCCCCGTGGTCTCTGATCCTGTCCCGGTCTCGTCCCGTCCAGTGGCGTTTGGTCCCTTCGTCCCTCCGTGTCCTATCGGGTTTTCTAGTTGGTGCCTCTGTCATCTCCACTGGTGTGTCCCTATTGTAATGCATGTCTTATTTTGTTCCAGTTTTCCCCAGGTCTTCCATCTGCGGTCCGGTCCTGCCCGAGTCTGACATCCTGGTCCTGACCCCGTGTGCCCGTCTTGTCCTTGGCTCCTCGGGCTCCCCCTCGATCCGGATGGCGCACCCAGAGTGTGCACTGTTGGGGGGGGTTCTGTGATGTCCAGCCCCGCCCTACCGATCTTTCTTCCCAATGTTTCCCGCAGGCGGGGCTGCTGTTTGTCATGGTTACCTCATGTCTTTTGCCCTTTGTTAATCAACCACAGGTGCTCCTCGTTTACTTCTCCATGTTTCTTTGCATAAAAGCTCCCCAATCCTGTGCTCCCTTGTCAGTCATTGTAAGTGTCAATGTCAGTGCATGTCTTCGTAAAGTCTGTTTCCGGCAAATAGTCCCCTCACGGGGTTTCCCAGCTACAGTCTGCCGCTGCCTCTCTTCGCCCAGCATCATGTCTTGCCGCACAGCCGGCAGTCATGACATGAGGGATATTATTTTCCAACCTTTAACTTTGTTTCAGAAATCGTTATCTGCTAGTGTGGTACCTTCTGATTGGAAGCATGCTAATATAATGCCCATATTCAAAAAAGGGGATAGAAATAATCCATCAAACTATAGGCCAGTTTGTTTAACCTGCATAATTGGAAAATTAATGGAAGCTATAATCCAAGTGAAAATGGTAGATTATCTGGATTCAGATAACATTCTTAGGGGTAGCTAACATGGATTTAGGAGAAGTAGATCCTATTTAACTAATTTACTTGAGTTCTTTGAGGAAGCTACAAGAGATATCGACCACAAAAAGGCCTACAATGTGACCTACTTAGATTTACAGAAGGCCTTTGATGTTGTCATTTACTTTTATATTTACAGAATTTAGCAGACACTCTTATCCAAAGCGGCATACAACTGCTCGGTAGTCAATGACTATTCTTCACTCTTGTAAAGCTAGACTTGGATAACAACTGTCAGTCGAGTAAGTTGCTGCCAGCTTGGTTATGTACCTAAAAACCCTGTTGAAGAAACAGACATTACAGCAGAGATAAGAGAATGTGTTAGTAGTTTTTTTGTTTTTTAAATATAATATAAAAACGTTTATATATAAGCTGGTTAGCCTCCAAGGTGTTCCTTGAAGAGGTGGGTCTTCAGACGGCGTTTGAAGACAGGAAGGGACTCTGCCATTCTGATGACAAGAGGAAGTTCATTCCACCACTGAGGAACTGAAAAGAGTCTTGATGTACATTTTCCTTTAAGTAATGGTGGCTCGTGTCAAGCGGTGCTTGTCGCTCTAAGAGGACGAAAAGTGACATGATGCTTGATTAGTGCTGATAGGTAAGGAGGTGCACTTCCGTTCTTGGCTTTGAAGGTGAGTGTTAAGGCTTTGAACCTAATGCGGGCGGCCACAGGGAGCCAATGCAGGTCCTGTAGTAAGGGTGTGGTATGTGAGATCCTACGGACATTGTAGACAAGTTGTGCTGCTGCATTCTGTATCAGTTGAAGTGGTTTAATTGCTTTTAGTGGAAGTGCAGCCAGTAAGGAGTTGCAGTGGTCCAACTTGGAGATGACAAATGATTGGACAAGTAATTGAGTATCTGTGGTGAGAAAGGGACAAATTCTTCTAATGTTGTGGAGAACATGTCTACAGGACCTGGAAAGGTTGCTAATGTGTGAGGAGAATGAGAGTTTCAAAGTGACACCAAGATTTCTTGCCTTCTTTGAAGGGATGATAAGAGAGCTCTCAAAATAAATGGCAAGGTCGTGAGTTGGAGATGGATTCCTATTGATGTACAGAAGCTTAGTCTTACTGGGATTCAACTTCAGGTGGTGGGACGTCATCCAAGAAGAGATGTCAGCCAGGCAGTCTGAGATGCGGTTTGAAACTTGGAGGTCATCAGGTGGAAACGAGAGAATGAGTTGGATGTGAGCTGCATAACAGTACTAGGAGAAGCCATGTGAGGTTACAACCTCTCCAAAGGAACCAGTGCATAGGGAAAAGAGTAGGGATCCAAGAACTGAACCTTAGGGAACACCTGAGGTCAGTCTCCATGGGGCTGACTGGGAGCCTAGCCATGCCACCTGAAATGTTTGGCCATCAAGATAGGATGCAAACCATTTCCATGCTGTTCCTGCTATCCCAAGTTTGGAGAATGTCTCAAAGAGGATCAGATGGTTGACTGTGTCGAATGCTGCAGATAGGTCCAAAAGAATTAGGACTGAAGACAGGTTAGGAGATTGAGCTGCATAAAGTTTTTCGGAGACAGCTAGAAGTGCAGATTTAGTAGAATGTGCAGCTTTGAATCATGACTGGTCAGGATCTTGGAGTCCATTCTTAGACAAAAAGATATTAAGTTGATTGTAGACTGCTCGTTCCAGGACTTTAGAAGGAAAGGAGAGAAGTGACACTGGTCTGTATTTGCTGACATCTGAGCAGTCGAGGGAGGGTTTCTTTGAAATGGGTGTGACAACTGCCAACTTGAAGACAGCTGGAACACGGCCCGTCAATAAAGAGCCATTGATTGTGTATGTGATGTGAGGGAGAAGATCCGGTGAAATGGTCTGCAGTATGCTTGAAGGGATCGGGTCAAGCTGACATGTGGTGGGGTTGCTAGTCAGCAAGATTTGAGACACATCCTCAAGGGAAAGTGGTGAGAAGTCACAAAGCTGGGCTGCTGCGACTCATCTTGAGGAGGTGGATGGCTTGTCTGTCTGAGGGTAAGAGCTTCTAATAGTGTCAATCTTTTCATCAAAGAATGTGGCAAAGTCCTCTGGTGTGAGAGCTGGAGATGCAGGCAGAGATGGTGGTTTGAGCAGTGAAGAAAAAGTGGCAAAAAGTTTGTGGGGATTTGATGCAGATTCTTTAAACTTGGATCTGTAAAAGGAAGATTTTGCTGAGGTTAAGTCTGTGTTAAATTTGGATAAAAGAGATATAAGATATAAGAAAGATATAAGAGAGGAGGTCATGGTTAGAATGTGTTTTTTCCACCTTCGTTCCGCTGCCCTTAGTTCTCTTCAGTTGCATCATAGTGTTTCTGTTAGCCATGGGGCTGGAGGAGAAGCACGCTTTGGTTTGGAAGACAAAGGACAGAGCTGATGGTATGAGCTGTGGAGAGCGGAGAGAAGGTCATTGGTAGCAGATTCGACTGATGAGGAACATGGGTTAGCACAGCTATGAAGAAGTAGGGAGGAAAGGATAGTGGAGGAAAGGGAAGATGGGGAACGAGAATGGAGATTTCTGCGGGTTGTCATGGGGGTTATGGGTAACTGAGATGGGGAGACCTGAAGAGGGAATCTGAAGGACAGAAGATGAGGGTCGGAGGCATGTAGGGGAGTAGACAATATATTGGACATAAGAAGTGATCTAAATAATACTAAGTCGAGAGTGTTGCTTGCTTTGTGGGTCGGAGGAGAGTCGCCAAGAGACAAACCAAAGGACAACAGTAGCATCACGAAGCCGATGGTGTGAATCCTATCACTCGGAAGGTTGAAGTCGCCAAGGATAATGAGGGGTGAGTCATCATCTGGAAATGATCAAAGAAGAACATCTACCTCATCAATGAAGTTTCCTAGTGGGCCGGGAGGACGATAAACAACGACAATATGGGCATCCCCCTCAAATGACTCCTGCTTAAGCTCAAGACAGCAGGGATTTTAGGTACTGTAGCAGCTTGGATTGAAAACTGGTTAACAGACAGGAAGCAGCAGGTAGTTATTAGAGGCACAATGTCACAGTGGGCTCGTGTTCATAGTGGGGTACCACAGGGGTCAATTTTAGGACCACTACTGTTCCTAATTTACATTAACGTTATTGACACCAATACATACAGTAAACTGGTTAAATTTGCAGATGACACCAAGGCAGGTGGTGTAGCAGATACCGAACTAGCTGCACAGAGGCTACAGCAGGATCTTGATTTAAGTAGTGGCTGGGCGGATACCTGGCAGATGAAATTTAATATAGACAAATGTAAGGTAATCCATGTAGGGAGCATAAATATAAACTACAGATATTTTATGGGTTCTATTGAAATAAAGGTAGCTGATTCTGAGAAAGACCTTGGTGTATATGTTGATGCTTCCATGTCCCACTCTTGCCAGTGTGGGGAAGCAATTAAAAAGGCCAATAAGATGCTGAGTTACGCCTGTAGGCATGTGGAGTTTAAGTCAAGGGAGGTGATGCTAAGACTATACAATTCCTTGGTAAGACCCCACCTTAGATATTGTGTGCAGGTTTGGTCACCTTTCCATAAAAAGGACATTGCAGCCTTAGAAAGGGTTCAACGTAGGGTTACAAGAATGATTCCTGGTCTTAGAGGAATGTCTTATCAGAAGAGGTTAGCTGAGCTGAATCTGTTCAGCCTTGAGCAAAGGAGTCTAAGGGGGGACATAATCCAGGTATACAAGATTCTAACAGGTCTGGATGCTATTCAACCAAATAGTTCAATATACTTCAATATTAGTTCAAATACAAGAACTCGTGGCCATAGGTGGAAATTAGTAGGAGAACACTTTTAACTGGGTTTGAGAAAGCACTTCTTTACACAGTGTGTAGAGTATGGAATAGTCTTCCTGTTAGTGCAGTACAAGCAAAAACTTTGGGTTCTTTTAAATCAGAGCTAAACATGATTATAGCAACTTTAAGCTATTACAGTGATCCCTTGCTATATCGCGCTTCAACATTCGCAGCGTCACTGTATCGCGGATTTTATATGCAAGCATATCTAAATATATATCGTGGATTTTTCACTGGTTCGCAGATTTCTGTGGACAATGGGTCTTTTTATTTCTGGTACATGCTTCCTCAGTTGGTTTACCCTGTTGATTTCACCGACCGAAATCAGCTGAAAATGTAAACATTACCAGAATGCAAATAGCGCATGACTGCAGTGTTCGTATTTTAGAAATATGATACTAATATTAAAGGAATAATCATATGATATCTAATATAACTCGGTAAGTAAAACGAGTGCATTATTGTATATTATGGTAAATATAAAATTATTTTTGTTAATATATGTATTATTACAATGTTTTTACAACTACGTTTTACGTATTAAATAAAACTCTTCAATGATATACGATACGTATATCTGTGCGTAGTATATAAACAGTGTGTTTACATACATAATTACATACAAAATGAATCTTACCTAATATCTAAGAGAGTATAAAGAGTTTATAAGGGCTTAAAATATACAAAAATAAACATATAATCATATGGTTTTTACTTCATGGATTTTCACCCTTCGCAGGGGGTTCTGGAGCGCAACCCCCGCGATCGAGGAGGGATCATTGAAGTCGAATTCTCCCCAAACGAGCTTGATGGGCCGAATAACCTCCTCTCAATCCAATAAAGGTCTTTGGCCATGTCCCTTATGGACAGAGATATCTCCAGTTTCTCTGAATCCTTTGATGATGTTATGCACTGTAGATGATGAGATTTGCAAAGCCTTTGCAATCTGACATTGAGGAACATTGTTTTTAAAGTATTCCACAATTTTATTACGCACTCTCACATATTGGAGAGCCTCTGCCCAACTTAACTTTTGAGAGACTCTGCCTCGCTCCGACATCCCTTTTATAGCTAATCATGTTACAGACCTGATATCAATTAACATAGTTAGTTGCTAGATGTTCTCCAAATCTCTTTAAACTTTCTTGCTTTTTCAGTCATTTGTTGCCCCTGTCTCAACTATTTTGGGACCTGTAGCAAGCATCAAATTTGACATGAGCTCATTTTATGCATGAAATTTCCCAGTTGTTTGTTTTTGTATTTATGTTATCTGTGTTCTGTTGTTAATAAAATATTGGCTCATGTGATTTTAAAGTCTTTTAGTTTTCATTTTATTCAAATTCAAACAACGTCCCAACTTTTCCGGAATTCGAGTTGTACAGTCCCGGCTAAAAGTTTTGAGAATGGCACAAATACTGCTTTTCACAAAGTTGGCTGCTTAAGTGTTTTTAGATATTTTTTCAGTTGTTTCTGTGGTGTATTGAAGTGTAATTACAAGCATTTCATAAATTTCAAAGGCTTTTATTGACCATTACATCAAGTTTATGCAAAGAGTGAATATATGCAGTGTTGACCATTCTATTTCAAGACATCTGCGATTCACCCTGGGATGCTGTCAATCAACTTCTGGGCCAAATCCTGACTGACGGAAACCCATCCATCCATCCATCCATCCATTTTCTGTAACCGCTTATCCCATATGGGGTCACGGGGGGGGTCCTGATGGCAACCCATTCTTTCATAATCAATGCTTGGAGTTTGTCAGAATTTGTGGGTTTTTGTTTGTCCACCCGCCT
>JAAGVU020023832.1:0-64422 GCA_011763525.2 Mormyrus iriodes
ATCGGCCAGAGCCAAATTCCTTGTGTGGATTAACACACTTGGCCAATAAAGCTGATTCTGATTCTGATTCTGATTCTTATTCGGAATGTGTTTCAGTGTTTAGTTGTGCAGTGGGAATCTGATCTTTATGTCAGACAGGTGAGAAGGGGAGCATAATCTATCACCTGACTTTTTATTTTTTTTGGAGTTTGAATCAGTGGGTATGGATACTGTCGCAATCTAGCGTCTGCCCTCAGTTCGTCCCAGTCGCATGCCATTTCTCTATGGTGCTGATCGAACCCAGGGCCCCCTGGCCGGGCCGCCCATGTTTCCTTGGCAACCGCCTTCTCCCACAGGAGCAGCAGGTGGAGGTCGTCTCGGTAAAGCACATCTTCGGACGATATGTCCGTTTCCTTGGCTCAGGTGGTGCTGAAGCCCTGAGCTTCATCTTTGTGTGTTTAACACCCCTTCATTTTTAATGATATCTTGCGAATTGTCTGGGGAGTGGAGTTTCCATAATTCCAAAAGGTTATCGTGACAGTCTGCTGAAAAAATTATTGCTAGCTTATGTATTATTTCATAACTCTACCTTGTGAACAAATAGGAGCAAGTTGATGGGAAACAAAGATTTCTAATCACTGAAGAATTAAGTCAGTGCCCAGAACAATAAAAAAAGTGATTTGTTAGTGTCAGTCCGTCCGTCTGTCCATCCATCCATCCACCCACCACCCACTCACTTATATACTAGCCACTGATTCTGATTAGGGTCGCTGGGTGCATTAGACCAATGTGACTAAAATCGACAGCATTTTGCATTACATGGTGAAGCATTTAGACTGTACTATTGTAGCTTTCAGGGGTACTGTGTAGGCGTGTAGGTTTGCATGTTTTGGTGGCTCTCCTTTACAGATTTGCTTAGGAAGAACTTTAACTGTTATTAATGTGAGCTGTACTGGAGCACAGCAATGCTTTAAATGCCCACACAGGTGTTATTGCACTGTGCTTCTAAAGTTCTGGGTAAATATTGAAAGTCATGGAAAACTCCAGGCTCTCAGATAGCTTCAGGGGCCAAGCAGTGTTCCGCAAGAGGCAGTTAGTCAGTAACCATGACCAGCACATGATTTTTAGTTTGTGGTTTTTTCTTGGGGGAAGGGGAGGGCTCTGCTAGTGAATAATAGGGTACATGTGTGTGTGTGTGGGGGGGTACGTAATTTGGTGGCAGATTATCTGTTAAAGAAATGAATGTGTTAAAGTGGCCCAGTCCTGATCTCATTGGGAATCTATGGTGAAAAACTGTCTTTTAGAAGAAATTTCAGTTTGAGCAAATCTGGCAAGAATGGGGGAAAAATGACCTAGAAGTTGGTAGTCAGGATTGGTGCCGAAGGTGTTACCAGTGTTTGCCAAACTCAGAGGACTGAACACTTATCCAGTCAGCATTTTGGTTGGATGCTATATAATAGGCCTTTGTTCTGATTGGCCATAATCAGCTTGTGGATCTGTGCAGTTTACAGAAGCTTCAGTAATTTCCCCGTTTTTAGTCTTTTGTCTTTGCTGTCCTGGAAACACAGAGAGTTTGGCTCACTTTCTGCTGAAAGAGATTATGTATTCACAAACAGTCTCTCAAAGTATGACAGGGATTAAAGTTGCTGAACCTGGGAGGGCGAGACGTGCACAAGCAGCGCGCTGTCCGCAGACCCTCCGTTACCCGCCGTTTCCTTAAACGCCTTCTGTTCTTTTCACATTTGCTCTTCTCCAGTTCACTGGTATTTAGTGCATAATCTCCTGACACATTATGGAGATTAGTCATTTGGGGGAAAGGGACTTATTGATTTTAGTTTGCGAGAGGAGCTAATCTGCTACCTAAAGTTACTGCGGCATAGAAAGACCACATCATAAAGTGTGAACCCCCAAGGCAAACATATATAAACCCTGGCCTGCAACAGAGTAATTTCAGTGTGTGGCTGGTCACTCATAATGATGTCATTATGAGTCTCATGGAGTCTCATATCAATGACCTTCTGGAGAATTAGGATTTATACTGCCAGCAGGGGGCAGCGTAGCTCCCCATATGGTAGTAAAGTCGTTTTTATGTTGAACGCTGATCAACAAAACTGTCAAATGTAGAAGTTGAGGCAGGAGGCAGCTGCTGATTTGGGTTGCTTGTGTAAATCCCAGTGGGGACCCATCTTCAGGTGTCCTTGACTACCCATGTTTATACAGATACAGATTTCAGTTGAGGCACTGACAAAAAAAATCCACTTAGTAGAAGGAACAGGTGACACACATGACATTGGGGAGGACGTCAGGTAGAACAGCCCCCTTTCCACTTGCCATGGTTTTAAATAAGCTTTTATTTAAGGAAGCTAACGCCTGCCCTTGTTTTATGTCCCAAGATTGTATTTCACATTTGCTATTACAAGAAAGACAGTTCTCAGCACGGTCGCTTGTACGGTGTGGATTTTAGATTTCTTTAGGTCAGATGTTGAGGTAAAGGATTTACATAAAGTATCTGACTGACAAACAAGACATGGATTAGAGTTTTACCCTTTACATTTTTAAAAGTTTTCCGCAAAGGTTAATGCTTGTGCAGTGATATTTGAATTCAGTTGGCTAAACTTCCTGTTTCCTGTAAATTAAGATCAAATTAAGACATAGAATGACTGATTTTCAGAAGTGAACATACGCTGATATCCCAGTTAGCGGCTCTGTTCATTTCAGAGAGACCCAGCTATTGTGACTGCTGATATTGATATATTTACAGGAAGCTACGTTATGATGTGCGTGATTTGTGCCTGATTGCATAATATCAGTCTCGGGTGTGTTGCTGCAGCCTGTAGGGGGCACCGTGGCCTGGATAATCCCTTTTGTTGGGTTCTTCAGCAGAGCACACTGCCGTTGCGACGTTAAAGCTATGTTGCCTTTCAGACGAGGTGTGAGGATCTGGGCGACTGCTGATTTGGTGCGACTCCCTGTTGGGCACAAGAAGCAGCCCGAATTACGGGGCGGCGCGAGGTGCCCCGCGCTCTTAGGTTTTATTTTAAGGCCTGAACAGAATCCGGAGCAGAAACGGCTGACTTTGGTTTTACGGCCCCCATCTAGCATCCATCCCTGTAAGGTTATGTGCTCATGGGTCATGGCAGGGTTATTATCATGAATGAAAATTAAACCAGGGGTGGCGGGGTGGTTGGTACTGTCGCCTCAAACCTCTGGGACCAGGGTTCGAGTTTCCACCATGGCTCCATGTTTGTGGAGTTCGCATGTTCTCCCCATGTCGTCGTGGGGTTTCCTCTCGGTACTCCGGTCTCCCTCCACAGTCCAAAAACATGCTGAGGTCATTTGGAGTTACCAAATGGAGTTACTGTGCATCTGTGAGTGAATGGTGTGTGAGTGTGCCCTGCGATGGGTTGGTGCCCCATCCTGGGTTGTTCCCTGCCTTGAGCCTGTAGAATATAGAAGAGGTTCCAGACCCCCCGTGACCCTGAATAGGACAAACGGTTGCAGAAAATGGATGGATGACAACTAAACTAACTAAAAGAATAAGAAAGCATATTCATAAACTGAAATAAGATACAAATGTACATACAGCAACTACAACTAAACAAAAACTGTAAATATTGCTTCCAAAAGTATCTTATATTAATGCTTTTTAATGCTGTTTAAAGTATTGATTTGTTTATCCTTAATGACCATTAATAATACCTGTAACTTGTAATGTGTTTAACCTATTTTGAAAATATTAGTACATAACATGTCCTGTGCATTGATGCAGGATTCACTAGCAATAAGACAAAATAAAATAGCTCAACAGTTTTGCTTATCCTTAGAAATACATTTCTTAAAGCTTCAACTGAAACATAAGTATATAAAAAGATAAATATCTTTGAAATAAAAACTAATAAAAGCCACACAACTAAAACTAGATTTCGATTGAAAATATAAAATAATAATAAAAAAAGTCGAAACTACAATAACACTGGTTAACAGCCCTGTCCCCACCCCCCATTATCCTCCTAATCTCTGATTGCTTTTGGTTTCCTGTTTTCTCTTCCAGACGCCTGAAATGTGTGATGACAATATAAAATTCCAGTTAATTTTGTATTAAAATTGCCTCCCTGACTGTTACAGATTAGTGCTCATGATATTGCAGGGACCATGATTCCTGATACGGTGCATACGGTCGGACGATTCGGTAGGATTTTGCTCGGCATTGAAGTCCTCCCTGGTTTTACTCACAAAATGGTCCTCATATCTTTTTAATTTATCACCCCCACCCCTTGTTACCATCACGACAGCTTATCAATGGGCAGTCTTCGGAATCACACGGGTCTCTGTAGATCTACAGTATAACTTTTTCGTCGTATCAGCTGAGAGGTGCACTCTGGCGGATTCTCATTGGCTGAAGTGAAGATGCCTCTTGATTGACTGTCCTTTCGCAGGGCTTCCTGATTGGGGCGCGGCCCGAGAACGCCTGCGAGCCCATCGAACCCCCGCCCCTGAGGAGCAACACGAGCAGCGCCTTCATCGTGCTCATCAAGCGCTTTGACTGCAACTTCGACGTCAAGGTGGGCATCTCCTAACCGCTGACACGTCTGGCCGCGGAGCAGACGGTGGGTCGAGTGGCGCTGCTGTGGTCTGACACCTCCAGGGTTTGGGGGTCTGGACTCTGCGTCTCTGCAGTTTGCATGTTCTTCCTGTCTTGTCTTGGGTTTCCTCCAACAGTCCAGAAGCAAGCTGTTAGGTGGATTGGTGTCTAAGTTGCCCGCAGTGTGTTCTCTGCGATAGGCTGGCATCCTGTGGTGGGTGTCCTCTGCCCAGTGCCCTCTGCATCCTAGAATAGACTGTGAGACCCGTGCAGCCCAGGACTGGAACAGAGGTGATATGTGTGTGTTTTATAAAACTGAATTTTATAAAAATCTGTGAGTGCAATCAAAAAAACTAAGAATGCCAAAGGTATTTTGTTTGGTTGCTTATGGTTAAGGTTAGGACTGGGTGGGAGTTAAGGTTGTTATTGTTGGGATTAGGCTTTTTCCCATAGAAATGAATGGAGAGTCCCCATAAAGATATGAGTGCATGTGTGTGTGTGTATATTCAGTTAAGGTTTTCATATCTGGCAACATTGGAACTAAGGCACTGTCTGATTGACTCATTGAATCTAGCTCTTGAAAAACGCTGAATTGTAATACATTTCCTGCCCTTACTTTAATCCACACGAGTGATTATTTGACTGATATTTTAAGTCGGATATTTATTAATTTCACAATGTCTTGTGTTCTGTCAAACGCGGAACAAGCGGAAGGGTTAATAAAGCATGCTGTTCTGAAGGCCTTGGCGGGACCTGATATAGCCTATGTGTTGCACAATGCTTTTATTTGGTATTCTTAAATGGTTTAGTGTCAATTTTAGTAGAATAGTGCTATTAAAAATTCACAATACATAATTTTATACTGATTTATACTGATTGCTGGCTACGAGAGCTTTATAGTGTAAATATATTTTTTTGTTGCGTGAGAATGTGATCACAGCAACTTCTTCACTTTTACCAAGAATTAATCTCATTGTGTATTTCAGGTATCTTCCCCACACGTTCTGATTTGCTTAATGAGTGCCTGTAACTGAGCCTGTCTCCTCGCGTCAGTACAAAGCCAAGCCGCCCTTATCGCGCTCTGCCTTGAAGAATCGCCGCGTAACGTCACCTGAGCCGCGCCGCTGTGGCGGATGTGTCAGCACACAGAAAAATGTGGCAAAGCGTTTTTTTCAGTGTTTCACCTTCACAAGGCAAGAGCTCATTTGCGTGCAGCGCGATATACGGCAGTGAGAAGGATTGAGGGGAACGGAGAACCCCCCGGGCAGGATCTGTCTGGGGCTGTGGATCCGTGTGGCGTGCGAGCAGTGGCCAGAGACAGCGGCTATCAAGAAGTAAATACACACAGGCTCTGCATAGGCACGATTCGATTTACTCTGGATGCACTGCATCTGGGGGCAAGGCCTAATCAATGCAGTGGGCAGGGCTAACCGTCAATATACTCAAAATGTGACAGGTGCCCCTCACAGCCTCCTCAGTGCCTAGACAACTGCATAGAGGTATATCGGTATAGTAATCTTTGTGTTCTGGTCAAATTAATCTGTGTGGAACCTGTATCTATACATCCATTCATCTTCTACACCGCTTGTCCAGTTCAGGGCCAAAGATACACCAGGAGCCTATCCCAGAAAGCAAAGTACACCCTTTCAGCCTAACCTGGGTGTCTCTGTAATTTATTTGTAATTTAGTGGTGTTTTATCTCGGCTAGTAGAAATGCCGGTCTTTGAGCAGTGACGTGGTGGTGTGAAGGGTGTCCGTCACCAGAGCCCGGGCTGGACAGCTGGGGTGGGTTCATCCTGTCCTCTGTACGAGCCACTGCTTGTGGCCACTGCTGCAGGTAGGGATTTAGGACAGGGAACCAAAGAGTGTGTCCCTCAGCTCACTGGCTGATTTAGATGGGGGCAGGGCCTCGGTCGGCCCTCCCACCGCCCTCCACGTCCTAGCTAGGACTCAGTACACGCACACTCACTCCCTACACCTATTTCCTGGGCTACCAGCGCTGCAGGGAGCATCTGCTTTGTGGATAGAGATCTTATTGTCCTTCATAGATATTAAACCCGGTTGAAAGACCATGACTCAAAGCTGGCATTTCTCATCAAACACTGTGACATAAAAAAGACCTTTGAGACCAGAGCAGGGAAAAGTGTTTATTCTGTGCTCTTGGGTGTGGCTTGAAATAGGGGAGTCTCAGTTGTGCCGTGCAACTTCGGTGTAAAAACCACGCTGATTGATGTTTTATGTCTTAGCTGTGATGTCCTATGCACTGTATACTGGAATTGTCCATATCCTGCAAACTGTCTTACTGTCTGAGTCGCAGACAGGGGAGAACACTACAGCGTTGCTTGTGCTCTCACAGGAGTGCTTGTGTATGTTTGCGTCTGTGTATGTTGGGGTATCTTGGCCTGCCTGCCTGTGTGTATGTCTGTGCCTGTGTTTGTCTGTCTGTGTCTGTGGCTGTTTACAATACAAAATACAAGACTTTTGGCATTTTTAGTTTTGATTGCAGTCACAGATTTTAATAGAATTGAGTTTCCCCTTGTGGGGACTGAAAAAATGTCCCCACAAGGTCAAAATAGCATGTTTTTATCACATTGTGGGGACAAACATGTAATACATGCTGTACATGACCCCCCCCCCCCCACACACACAGATCCAATGTCCTGCCCAATTATGACTGATTTTCACCTCACCCTGCAGTCTGCTGGATTTATCTAATCTAAGGGGTTGCCTAGCTGGAGTACTAAGGAAATTCATAGAAACTGAGGGGTGTGTCCTACAGCCAGGGGCAATGGGGACAGGGGGGGGTTGGTGGTCCCACATGACAGGAAGCATGCTTCAGGAGAGCGGCGTGGGCATGGCCCTTTTCTTTGTGTGCTCCGTGCCTGCGTTTTGCCCTTTATAGAGATGCTTTAACACACTGCAGTAATGCAACTGATGCTATCAGCCAGGTCCATCTTTTTTCTGAGGAGCCTGCAAGCAGACTAATGATTTGCTTTAAACAGTGTATTAAGAGGGGGTTGGGAAGGGTAAGTGCTACCAGGGATGGCTCTATGGCATTAATGCCCATTTTTCAGTCATTTGCCAAATGTACGGCCACACTGCAGAATGTACTTGATGAGTTATTCTTTTTTTTAGCAGATGCATTGTGGGTAATTTTCAGAAATTTAACTGGGCTATAGTTTTCTGTATAAAACAAAAGAGATTATGGGAGGGATAGGATCGCCCTGCAATTTGAGTTGGCAAACTAATACTGTTGTAATGGTAGATTTATGTTGGTACAATAAGACCTCCTCCCTGTGTAAAAGGAGTGGGTCATACTGCCATGTCAACAATGTGCATGACATTTTAATTTCTGCCTGTACAAACATCCTCCCCTGCAGCAGGGGTATAACTGTACCCAAGCTGACCTCCAGCTGCTGTTTCAAAGGTTTTGCTGCTTTCTTTGTTCGTTGTTCCCCTTTTAGAATTTTAATGAATTTAAACTCACATTTGACACTATGACATGTTATGGAATGTGTATTTTAATGTGTGTATTTTTAATCTGGCTGTTTAATGAGCTGAATTAAAAAAATTGAGTATTCAAATGTTTGTAACTAACCGAAGGGTGGTACGTTCATATAAGTGTGAAACGATCACTTGAGAAAAGCAGAATGTACGCTTAAGGTAAGTCTCTAAAGATGTGATTGGTGTGTTTTTAAAATGTATGTATGCTGTTTTGAAATAAAAGAAATAGAAATGCTAAAAAAATCAGAGCAGTAGGAAAGCTGGTCCCTCCGGCTGACATCACATGACTGTGCAGTTTGTCTGTTTTGGCTAAGGGGTCTCCTGGGGTAGGGCAAATGGTGGGAAATCTGGGGGATCTTCACTGCCTGGATTCTGACTGGGCGTCCTTAAACTGTGAGTGCCGGCGCTCAAATCGTCTGCAACGTCACCCACGGAGTAGTGTAGGACATAAATCAGGGAAACATATCTGTTTACATAAGCCAGTGAAAGGATATGAAACCATCACAGATTCCAGGGAATTCTTGGCTGCTAATAAACATTTTACGATCAGACTAGTGGAGGGAGGTCACATGACAGGGAAGCTGGAAGTTAGCATGATGAGACGTTTGATCTCTGGTATCGCTGATGGGTTTACATGGCAGTAACACATGGGCCTTACATGCACAAAGCATGCCTGTCGGTGCACCCTAATCAGTGACTTCCTAGCTACAGATTAGCCACCTAGCTAATTGTTTCTTTAGCTTCCTTGCTTTTCTGAGAATACTCTAATGGCGTCCACAGTGACTGAAAGAATCAATGATCCTATACAGCTATAGACATCCTCTATATTCTGTTGAAGCAGTGTCCGCTGTGAAATGACGAAAGCGTCACCGCAAACCGCAAATTAGATTAACAGCGAAATGCTTTTTTGTGTTTACCAGTTTTATGACTTAATATAGCTGATGTCAGTGTGGTTTCTTTTCCTTAATGCCCTGTCACATTCTATGGCCTGGACGTATCTTGTACGTTGTTAACGCTGTCATTGTTAACTACGGTTTCTCACTTCGGATTAGGAGTGCTGTTTGGGTTCTCACCAAGACCATGATGGATTCACGTCGACATAGCAGATTCTGAACAAGGCGGTGGGGGGGGGGATGTCACTGTAGCTTGTTTCTGAAATTTTACTCTAACTTATTGCAATATGTTTACACAAATTGCTACAAATGCATTATGTTTGTTGATGAATTACTCTTTGCTGATATTAAAATTGAGAAAAAATTTAAATGCCTATTGATTTATACTGTTTCTGGAGAACCATTTTTAAAATTATTTTAAGAATGTGCTCTTAAGGTCATTGTTTCAGTTGTAACGGTACATTTCAGCAGCCTGTAAAAATCCGGTAATATGAACGAAACGCCCAAGCGCTGTGTGTTATCGTCATGGGTGTGAAGGCCCTGTGACTTCAGTGATTGTAATAAAGCTCTCCCCCCAGGTTCTCAATGCGCAGAAGGCTGGGTACAAGGCCGCCATTGTTCACAATGTGGACTCGGATGACTTAATTAGCATGGGATCCAATGACCGTAAGTGCTCCAAAACACAGAAACACGCACACGTACTGATTTCATTTTACTGGGGATAAAAATGGGATCAGATCAGATCGCGATCCAGACCCCAAACAAGCAGACGCTCACACTTCCTTTCACCAAACCGTAAGACTGTCGAATGGTTGTAAGTCCCAAAACGGCCCCGTCCCACAGTACCTATTCATCCCAGATTCACGCGCCGTCATTCCTTCTACTTCCCACGTATATTTATTGTTTATTTATCTTTCTGCTTATATAATAATACACCATTGATGTGTAGTACTGAGTACTGTGTACTCCCATAGCGCATTGTTGCTTATAGCTGTAAACATAAGTAGTTCATTCTCTTTTAATAGTTTACACAGCATAAAAAGAGTGTAAACTTCTTATGTTGTAAACTGTGGTGTGACAATGAATCAGCAGTGCTCAAGAAATTTTAATCATCCATCCATCGACCAGTTAGGGTGATTGAAAATAAGAACATCTATTTATAATGTGTTAAAGTATAGTGCTTTCCAAGACATTTCCCATTCATTGGCTTATTCCATTTCCAGACAAACAGCCCTCCCTCTCTGCATTTCTCACCCTCTCACACTTCTGTTAGCACATTGGCAGTCTGTGTATTGTGGTTCCTCGGCGGAGGAACTCGGCACGTTCCTTGGCTTCACACTCGCATATGCTTTTCCACGGTCCAAGCGGTGAGAGAACAGCCAACAGAGTAGGAATCTGACAGTGACAGTGAAATGCCACCCTGCTGTGGCAGCTGCAGGGACCACGTAAACAACACAACTGTGATGGCTTGGAGCCATCCATTCACATATGTTTTTCAGAACACCCCATTAATAGGAAATCTCAATTAACATATGTACAGAATAATGATTAGGAGTGATGGTTTGCATGGGTGCAGCAATGGCAATCAGTCAAAGAGGTAAACAAGATAATACTGGGCGCAAAAGATTCAGCGCTGGTTTTTACGGGCAGAACTTAAATTTCTGAAATAACTACAGACAGACTGTATGCAAAGTAACACTTTTGGTTCTGAGTATTGTGTTATTTTAACAGCCAGTATCACTAATAGGGGTGATATTTTATTACAACTGTTTCCCTGGTTGTTCTTACAGTGGATATTTTCAAGCAGATAGACATTCCGTCAGTGTTTGTTGGCGAGGAGACTGCCAATTCCCTGAAGGAAGATTACACATATGACAAAGGGTGAGTGGCTTTGTGTTTTCCGTGAATGTGGGGCTCTGAACACTGTGTGCGGTGATGATGGATTAAATCAGCTGAAACTGCATAATTAGATACCTCTTCCATATCTGTCCATCTTCTGAACCCTTATTCTGGACAGGGCTATGGCGGGCCTAGAATCTGCCTACATTATATAGCCAAAAGTATGTGGACACCAAGGGGGTGTTGAAACCAAGGGTATTAATATGAAGTTGGTCAGCGCATTGTTGATATAATACCCTGGATAGCCTTCTGGATAGGCTTTCCATTAGATGTTGGAACACTGCTGGTGGGATTTGCTGGCATTCGGGTTGGGTATTGATGCTGGGTGATCAGGTCCCTTTCTGTGAGATAGTGTGACCCTCCACTGCACAACTGAACTTGCTCCCAGACCTTTTGACCTTCACAATCACGTCACTTGCAGATCACCAGGGCAGCTCTAGCAGGACAGAAATGTGGTGAAATGACTTGTTGAAAACATGGCGTCTTATGATGGTGCTGAGCTGAAAGCCACTGACCTCTTCTGTACGGCCACACACTCTGTTGCTAATGACTGCTGCAGGACACTGCGTGTCTGTGTGCTGAATTATACACCTGTGTCAGCAATGGGTGTTGGTTAATTAGGAAATTCCATTAATTAATTGGAGTGTCCACATACTGTGACCATATAGTTTATTACCAAGTTCTATTATGACTAGTATTATTATTTTCGAATCATTGCTTTATTTAACTGGTTATTAAATACTGCGTTCTAGATCATAACCTAATATACCAATAAGAAAGAAGTATTGCTTTTCACATTTTAAATTTGCACTGAAAAATTAGCATTTCATTAAAGTGTTGAATTGGACTTCCTTGCTTGAATTGAGCAGGAAATAACTGTTTTTCTTCCTTTTCGCTCAGTACATTCACTGGCTTGTGATTAAAACATACAGATGTATACAGCGCTCCCACATCTCACGCGGTAAATCGGTTCCACAACCCACTGCGATACTCCAAAACCGCGTATGTTCAAGGGCTTAATATAAAAGTGCCTATTTACTTTGCATGTACACCTATTCCCAACCTCTCCTATCCTTTAAATCATGCCTAGATTCCAGAACCGTACCTGTACAATTTAAATTCTATGTAAAAGCAGTATAGTAGTTGTTATAATGCATTTTTTTGGGGGAAAATGACAAAAAAACATGCACAGTACAATGTTGTTAGGAAGCTAGCCAGTGGATGTTTGAACAGACAGCGTGCTGACACACCCCGCGCTCAATCAACACTTACGCACTTTGTGCGGCAATTTGAAATCGTGCGTTTTGGTTAGTTTTAAAGTTTTTTTTTAAATTTTTTTTTTTTAATTGAACATTTTTGAACCATGATCGTTCAAAATCAAGTAAGATGCCAGCTGATTGTGTATATGGCTTAAATTATAAAATGCATTTATCCTTCATAGCAGCCACAGTACCAGCGCTGTTTTTAATGCCCCCAATCTGTTTGTGTTCTTATTGCCCCTAGTGGCCACATTATCCTCATGCCCGAATTCACCCTGCCTTTGGAGTATTACCTGATCCCCTTCCTCATCATAGTGGGAATCTGCCTCATCCTCATCGTTATCTTCATGGTAAGCGGCAGGCGTCCGCACCTCACCCATTCAGCCAGAAAACCCCCAGCTCTCACAAGCTTTGCTCCCCCTGTGGACTTCCCTTGACAGCAAGGGCGTTCACTGCGCCTCTCTATTTCAGATCACCAAGTTTGTTCAGGACAGACACAGGGCAAGAAGAAGTCGCCTCCGCAAAGACCAGCTGAAAAAGATCCCCATTCATAAATACAAGAAAGGTAAGGGGGGGGGGCTGTGCTGAGGGAGGGGTGATTAACGTGAACCGCAGCTTCCGGACGAAATGAGACCGATTGACTTCGCTCTGGCACGTCATTGTCCGAGGAATCGTGTGTTGTTTCCTGCCCATGGCCGGCGATTTCAGCTTCCTGCAATTCTGTCAGCATTTGGATATGACCTACACCGGTTTCTCACACCTAGGATTCATGGGAGGTATTCATTTCAAGGTTACACATTAGAAATACCTACCTCTAACAAGCTAGGTGTCCCATTTTAAGAAATGTATTTCTTAGAATGATTTGGCCTGTTTTTATTATGTGAAATGTCTTTATCCACTGGTGCAAGACAGCCCCTGGTCCCAGGAGGCCCTGCTCTTACATCCTTATGGTACTTAATCTGAATTACTTCAGTTAGATGAAGACAAAAAGGCGGATCCCTCTGTGCAAGGATGGGTGGGGATGAACTTGGTATGCCTGTTCTTTTTTTTTTTGCTGCTGAATTCCCATTGGCTGTTCTGACTTAGTGTATTGCAGGGCAGCCTTGTTTAAAGTAAAACCTGTTGCACCTGTCACATGACTCTTTTAGGAGGTGACTGGATTGGGGTGCAAGAGCAAGTTAGTACTGCTCTCTTAGCTGGAAGAATCCAGAAAACAGCCAAAGCAAAATAGTGCTGCCTTTCTGTGGGGACAGATAAACCAGGGGGGCTCTCCACACAAGAGACAGCCTCCCGCTCCGGTTTACTGTGGTGAAACGAAACAAAACGTGGCAGTTTATACTTAAGACTGGAAGCAAGGAGCAAGTGGGCCGAATCAGGCAGGATCACTGCGGTAACCTGTCTCTCTTCCCTGAGTCAGATGGCAGCCCTTTCCTCCAGTTCGCGGGGTGTTTTAAGGGATGATGTGAATGTGAGCTGGCAGCTGAGATGTGGGCAGTACAATGTATTTGGCAGCAGGAATGTAGCGGCCATTTTTTTTTTAATGGCACTTTCGAGTCTGGCGAGATCCCCGTCTGGCGCTGGTGCCTGACCGTTGAACTCCAGCTGGCTCTGTGACCTGCGGGCGGTACCACAGGAAAAGGAGCCAGCCCAGTACCAGTCCGCATGAGGACTGGCAGTGGTCCATGTGCATTATGGACTGACAAGCTCTGGTGACATGAAGTTGACATTTTGCAGATCACGTTACTGGTTGAACGTTTTGCTCCCTCTCCGAATGTGATAATCTAGACTAGGGGTGTCAAACCCCAGTCCTGGGGGCCGGAACCCTGTGTAGCTCAGTTCTATCTCTGCTCCACCACAAACTATTCAGCTCAAGAGTTGTGTGGTAATTAGCACAAGGAGTTGAATCAGGTGTGTTAAATGGGGGGAAACCTGAAAGTGTGCAGGGCTCCAGCCATCCAGGACTAGACCCTTACCCCCAAACCCTCATCTCTGAAAGTTTTCATATGCCATGACAGCCATGCATATCCATGTTATCCATATCTACTTACAGTAACTGCACCCCCCCCCCCCCGCCCCCGCACACACTGCCACCCTTGATATATTCAAATGGCCATCAATCCAGATTAGGTCCCAGGCCCATCAGGAGCCGGTACTGGCGAAGGGATTGTGGAAGATGGATGGATGAGTCAGTCCATATCAGTGTTTCGCAGTTCAGTCCTCAGGACCCCCCAGACCACAGTTTTGCTCCCTCCCAGCTCCCAACACACCTGGACCAAAAAATCAAGATCACTGAATACCTGGTTCAGGTGTGCTGACAGCCGGGAGGAAGCAAACATGTGGACTGTCTGGGGGGCCCTGAGGACTAGGTTGAGAAACCCTGGTCTAGGTTGTACACTAAGTATATACTAAAAAAACATAAATGCCCACAATATCCTTCTGATTGTTTTTAGCCCAAAACCAGTACGATGATGATTTGATTTATTTAATGGCAGCAAATTCAGTTGAGCACGTAGACATAGACACATACTCTCAGTGTCTCAAAACAAAGTGATTGAACTTTAGGTTTTAGAAAAAATATTTTTTCAATATATAGAATATATGGAAAGGTGGTCACCCTAAATGTTCCATTAATTCTCTGCATAGAAGAATTTTTTGCATAATTATCAGTGACAACGTCTGATGTTAAAATATAGGTGTGCCTGTATTTATTAACAACTGGGCAGTAGTTCTGTAAGTTATCTTTAAAGAGAACCTTGACTACACTTTCATAGTCTAACAACATAGTAGTTTAATAGTCTAGGTGGTGTAGCAATGACGTCCAAAATGGCATCACACTGTTTTCCTGATGTGTTCTCGCCTGTTAACCAGTCAGGGTGTTCCCTCATTACGCCGTTCCTCATGCAGGGATGAACTCTGCTCCGCTGAGGCTGGGCTGTGACTGTGCAGCTCCGCAGCATGTGCTGTGTCGACAGGAAGCCGTCTCTAATTAAAGGCTTGGAGACCCAGCTGTTGGCACTTTCTGTCTGCCCAGAAGTGTGTCACAAGACCCAGAAGTGACCCCCTCCCCCGATTCCCCCCGGGGCAGAGTTAAAAGCCCGCCTTTCCTGCCTGGTGTTCAATGTGATCATGCTGACACTGCTTCCTCTATCTACATCTGCAGCCTCTCCCCCCTCCCCCCGCCGCCCTGCCAGGACGTGTCCGTTTCTCTGCGTCAGGCGTGACAATCTGCTCGTTAGTCGAGCCACACAGGCTCGTACGAGTTGGGCTGCGGCAAGACGTTAGCTCACCGATGGATCTGCACCCCCAACCCCACATCAGTATCTCTCTGAACGGCTTGTTCCTGAGGACATGACCGTGACAGGACCATCCCCCCAGGCCTCTGAGTGACAGTTCGGAGGGGGAGAGGCTTCAGACTACTGTCCCTAGATGGAAAAGAGAGTCTGTCGTCTTCTCTAAACACCGACTGGTGGTTCTTCCCTCACCAAAAATAGCTCTGTTCAGAAGATGTGCTCATTTCAATAAATACCTGCCTAATGTATGTGGACACAATTCTGTGTAAATATGGATCAACACAAACTGAGGAGTTCAGCTGGGTCCAAAGCCCTCTGGGGTCCCCTGATCAGGTTCTCCCTGACGGCTTGGCTGATCCAATTGTTCCGTTCTTGGATCTTGGGACTCTTTCTGTTCAGCTTTGCTCTTCAAGGTGTTTGCCCTGCCCTGATGCTGCTTCCAGTATGAACTGGAAGAAAAATACCATGTGCGTATGTGGGTAGGATTGGGGCCAGAAGTAAATGGAAGTTTAGCGTTCTGTGAAATTTCACTGTGATGTTGTCCCACTTGCTTTGACATTTCTAAGTCCACTTGACGTTTAGGGCTCACCTAGGGTGGCAGCTGAAAGCAGTCTTGGTCACGTCAAGCTTTTTTTTTTTTTTTTGCTAAAGCAAGAGCTTCCCTCTCTTTCAGCAACTGCTCTTCTTGCACTTCTGGCTAGATGTTAGCTGCATTTCATTGGCATTTTATTTGTACTCTGCATGATGACAAAGTTGAATCTGATCTGATGTTTTAGTGAATTAGCATTTTGGCTCCTACTTCCAGAGTCTAATTTATTGAAGAGCACATTATACCTTTTTTTTTAATTTACATGGTATTACCACGAATGCTTTGTTGATATGTGAATCTGCTATAATACTGGAAATGGCAAAACTGTCCTCCTTCAGATCACACCTAAATATAGCGGTTCCCCTCAGTATTTCCTGTCTCCGAGTCAATGTGATTCCCTTGCGAACTCCACCCCCCCCCCCCTTTCCAAATTATTTCTTTCCACTCCACGAAAGAATCACATTAGGGGGCAAAATTGAATTCCTAGTGTAGAGGGGACTTGCAATTAATGCTTCGTCCGTATATGGTCACATGCGGTCTTGGCCTCGTCCCTGAGACGGAGGCAACTCGCATTCATTTATAACTTGCATAAACACTGAAAGACATCCGAGAGCTGCCTCTGCCAGGGAAAGGATCAGGAAAAACATTCTGAAATTTCTAGGGAGTGCAAAATGAATTCCCGGCAATTTGGTACACAAAGCGTTTTCCTGTGTTACTCTAGGCTCTGGAACTTACAGAACAGACAAAATACTAATGAGATCCACATTTTTAATAAGGTGGTCTGTTCAGTATGGTGATCTTGTGTTTGTTGAACTTGAAATTAATGCAGCTATTACTGTAGGTTACAGGCGTAACCTGAGACTTTGGTACTGACGCATTGCTCTTCTTGCAGGGGATGTATATGACGTTTGTGCCATTTGTCTAGATGAGTACGAGGAGGGAGACAAGCTACGCATCTTGCCCTGTTCTCATGGTGAGGACAACCGTACTCGTGCTTCATACAAAAAAAATAAGAATGCCCTTCCACTACCAATAAACATCATTTGTTATTTCTTGTTGATTAATGACATTGAGTATACTATGGTCAGGGGCATACTGTGGGGCATGGATACTGTGGCAAATTCAGGGGGCCTAGCACTCAACTGAGGCCTTTGAATATGTAAAATTATATATAAAATTGGGTGGGAGGCCCAAGCTGACATTTTGTCAAGGGGCCCAGAATTCCTGTGTATGTTCCTGATCAGAGGTGGAAATTTCAGGTCCAAAAAGTAAAAATCCAGTCCAAGATTTTGTTTCACCCCCCAGTGGAATACTCTTTGACTGTTGCTCTTTATATTCAACTGGTTGGTTGAAACAAAATCTTGGCCTGGATTTATACTTTCTGGACTTGAAATTTTCACCTCTGCCCCTGACTGTAGTATATAATTTATATTGACTGATTTTGTGTGTTCACTGCATAAACACTCCAGCTTACCACTGTAAATGTGTGGACCCTTGGCTGACCAAGACGAAGAAGACGTGCCCAGTGTGCAAGCAGAAAGTGGTGCCATCCCAGGGAGACTCAGAGTCCGACTCGGACGAGGGCGACAGCAGCCATGACGACAACGACGAGGCGTCTGAGAACACGCCTCTACTGCGTTCGCTGGCCTCCACCAGCACGCAATCCTTTGGCACCATGTCGGCCTCGCTCTCCTACCACGAGCGGGACCTGGAGTCATCCGAGTACGAAGAGGAGGACGACGACGATGACGAGATGGACAGTAGCGGCAGTGAGGAGGTCACCGTGGAAACCGTGGTGGTCCAGCTGCAGCAGTCTCGTCTCGGGCAGGGGGACCCCACTGTCTGACCCCAAAAAAAATCTGCCATCGACTTTAGTGATGTCAAGTAGGATCCCGATATCCATACTACAATCAGTATTTTGTTTGCCAGTTATGTTCGCAAATCACTATCTGTGCACATTGCAGCCTGGCCACTGGACACGAGAACAAACGAATGATCCGGCGTAGTTGTGACAATAGGTTCTTTCCTAGGAATCTCTATATTTTGCAGTGTATGGTTACCAAAGATGGTCATTTCTGTAGGAACCTAAAGAGCGCTGTATTGCACACAACAGAAGAATATACTTCAGCTGTCTTGTACAAACTGCTTTTTATATGCTGTAAATTTGATAAGCTTTTATCTTCACTGTGAAAGGAAAGTCATGTAACACTGTGTGCTTTAAAAGCATAGACTTTTCCTAACACTTGTCATGAATCATGAAGCGTCACAATGTGTACATATAATGTATAGAATTATACAAGAGACAGAATTACAAAGCAACTTTTTCAAAGCGACGACAAACTTTGTAGCCTGTAAATGTGAAAGCCTCTGTATCAGAAGGTAGGGATGTTTTAGAGAAACGTAAAAAAAATTATTAAATCAATGAATAAAGTCTTAATGTACTATGCAGTGTTATTTTGTAAACTTCAATGTAATTTCTAATGTAAAGCAGTTTTAAAAGTAGGCATTATGGCAACGCTTACGTAAATTTTTGTGCTGTATGATGCGAGAGCAGATAGCCATTAATAGATCGATATTGTACTTTCACGCTGGCAAGTCCTGCGGACCACTCGTAAATCCGGCCAGTTAAAATAACGTTGTGTTTCCATTAGACAGTGTACTTCCTTCCTGAAGAGAAGTGGAGAGACGTCCTGAAGTTTATACTGACCACACTTTTAAGTTCTTATTTCTATTAGCGGGTCACCCTCTCACCTTGAGATGTCATGATGTCAGCAGGAATGTGCATTTGACACACGTCTCCGCTTTATATGTAGTGTGTTTGCCAACAAACTGGAAAATTCTAGTTGACTTTTATATAGAAGATTATGCATGTGTAGTGTATTGGTACTCTTAACTCCATATGCATTAAAGTCATATTTTCACTTGATATCCTGTTGATTTTTTTTTTACCTAATTTTAGCGACATAGCCAGCAGACTGAAGTAAAACCTTATAATGTATATTTTAATAAACTGGCAAAAACATTACTGTAGCGTATATTCCTGTAACGTGGTCAGTTACTATAAAACATCGGTTTTAATCAATTCCATACACTTAACACTGTGTATGAAATTTAAATGTTGATGCTAATGTATTTTGAACTGCATGACTATACACGATAGCTTATTACATTTCATTATGAAGATTCCATGTAATAACTGGAATCAAGTTATGCAACTACACTGTTACAATATTTTAATTAGGCCTATGATTGCAAGTTATTTTTTTTACAGATGCTCATTTTTTGCTGTAGGCCTATCTGTATGCAGAGAACTTGAAACCCTGTGAAGATTACCTATGCCCCATACAGACATTCCTACGAGAGGCTAACAGCTGGATATCATTTTAACAACTAAATAAGCACTTTCAGCTATCTCCTTTTTCCCCATATTTTAGAATGGAATTTAAGTTTACATCGTCTTTCACTCAGCCTTTCGGATTATTGTGGCAGGAGGCTTATTTAGCTAATAGAAGATGATTTCACTGCTATTATGTCGAAGTTTTGCTTCATTTAAATGTTTTCTTTGTTCATTGGACGAATCCAAACTCTCAAGCTACTCTATAAAAGTAATTAGCGGTGTATGACTCACAAGCGCTTGAAATGTCAGTGCCATCGGTTATGACACCAGCGGCTGAGCCTATCGAAGCTCTGCACTTTTTACAAACGCAATACTGTTTAGGAAATCCCGGTATGAACATCTATGGTGTCAAACACTAAGACTTTGAATGCTGTATGAGTTCTGGTGTGATCCGTGCCGCCTTTAAAAGCCACGGAAACTGCTAAGGCAGTATTCAGAGGACCAGGGCTATTGTGTATTCTGAATTCATTCAAGAATATACATGTATTGGATTTTAATAGCTCATGCTGCATTAGATGGAGGTCTGATTCATTCAAATCACAAAGAACTGAGTACTACACATGCAGTCAAAAATATTGACACGTCTCTCCCATTCCCCAGGTCACTGTCGCGCTGGGTGCAGATCATGAGCTTTGCTTGTCTACCCACAGCCTGTACGAAACTGCACCGCCTGCAATTACTCTCTTGACACATCCCGGATAGTTTCATTTGGCACCCAGACTGGCCCACAAAGTAAAAAACAACTACTGGGAGGTGACTGTACCCACACGCCAGTCAAATGGAATACTGTAAAGTACAGTGTTGCAGAGTGTATTGCCATCATATTGGTAAAAATGCCATCATTTTTTTTTAACTGCTCAAGGTAGCCATCCACATCTTTGTGAATATTCTAAAGAAGTTAAGCTTGTATGAGTCATTTTAAGCAATGCCCCAAAACACTGACACATACTACACAGAATAATTTGTTTATACTGGCTCATAACATTGACAGAGTACAATGAACATTTTACAGAGAAAAAAAAAATGCAGTATTAACCGGTGGCTCTCAAATTCTGAACTATTACCTATGCCTTTTTGAATAAATAAAATTAAAAAGTGAACAAGGCAGACAAAGCATAAAATCAATTGATTTTTTAATGGAATACTGCATTTGTTTTTCTAATATGCAATGAATTGCCCATTCAGCGTTAAGAGTTTTCAAATTCCATGGTTATTTTATGTCTTGCAAAGCATCCCTTAAAGATACCTATGTACACGCTTACGCACATACTTTGGCTAAAATGAGTTCTTGTAAATTTAATGCAGAACAGCTCAAATTTTAAAAAGACAAGTGCAAGACAAGGAATATTTACTACTGATATTAGATATGATATTGGATAAGTTATTTTGCTGTAGATGAAAATATTTCCTACAGCTGCTCAATACATGTACAATACATTCCCTGGGAGGGAAAAAACTAGCATATAAAAATTCATTTCACAGCAACGTAATTATGTTCTATAGACGAGATGAGACTGCATCCTTCACTCTGCCTCATTTAATAGGGTGGGCACATAAGTCAGAATATCCAAATATATTTTAAGGGATTTAATTTTCAAATTTTTAGCGGAATTTAAAAATTTTGGGTGAAATACAAACAGTCCAGAGCTTCAATCAATGCTGTAGTCACAACTGAGACTTCACCATTGTCCACAATATGAGGGAGCGCCTTCTGTCTTTTGTCATACAATGATACACGACAATTATAGTTTGTAGCGTGCCTTTTTTAAAATCACATACTGCTCAGGCATAATGCAGCCAGACCAAATGAGTAATGTAGGTGTAGTGCTTTACTTAGAACAGCAGCACCCTAACAATGACTCCCACTCAGCTGAAATCAGTCTTCTAATGGGGGTGGAGTCAATCCCAACTTTGGATAGGATGCCCCCCCACTCCCTCTCTCTCTCACTCACTCACACACAATTTTAGAGACATCAATTAGCCTAACAATGCCTCTGGAAATCCCACATGACATGGGGAGAACATGCACTCTCCAGACAAAGCAGAGGCTGGATTCAAACCCCCAACCCTTTAGGTGTCAGGCAAGTACTGCCCACATCCCCCAGCTACTGTACCTCAAACTCACCATTTCCGCCGTCGAGGAACGACCACATTGCAAGAGTTCGGAAATCAACACACACCTAAAATTCATCTGGTTGGAATAAATTTATTTGATCTGTGTGTAAACAAGGGTCATATCCCCCCCCCCTCAATTTTATGGCATTTCTTATGCATATTAAATCTGATGGTCTACTGTATCCCAAATAAGAAAAGTTCAGGGAAAGAACAAAAATCAGATGTAATTGGTACATACACAAGGCCTTAACAATTTGAGCTCACACTAAAAGCTCTTAAGTGCCATTTGATTTCATCTTTTGGGCATGGGTTAAAATGCAATCCAGAACAGCAACAGACCATCTCTAAATTATGGCACGGGTACAGAGAATTTGTATAAATTTCCACAAAACAGCAAGGCTCTCTTATTCCAACCAACACCATTTCCCTGCAAGTGTAAGTGAATTGCTTATCTTTTTTTTTTTGTTTTTTTTACACATTGGGCATGTTTAGTACCATGCTTTGACAGACATTTTAGTATCACAGATGAATAGAGCACAGAGCAATTTATTCCACAGTTCTCTCCACAGCAAGGGATTACAAGGTCAGATGCAATCGTTAATTTAAAAGAAAAAAAAACTTGACAAAATGAGGAGACTGCCACTCCATCAGACTAATGCTAAGTTCAGCAGCAAATGTATTGTCATTTCAATATCAGTTATTGTTTTGTAATTAGCCAACAAACAGCAGTCTTCCTTTTCAATACTTAGTGCCTTTGGGCAGTTGTTAATTCCAAAGTTGCAGCTAGAATTGGTCCTATGAAAAATGTTTAAATGGGATACACTCCAGATGGTGATGTTGGGATATCTACTGTCCAAAATGGCAGCCTTAAAAAAAATAAAAATAAAAAATACAGGCGCTTGCAAAAATTAATTGCCTCTGCAAATGTAACAGTGGAATGTCCATGGAGGTCATATAGTCAGGGATATGGTAAAGAGGTTATTAGAGAAAAGTCTACCTGCAGCAATGACGACACTGATGTGCTATTAGACGCAGAATATCACCAGAAAATATTGGATAGTTTATATTAGGGGCAAGCCTCAATGTGATGGAGTGCCATGAACTTGGTGTTCAGAATGAGAAAAAAAAAACACTAAGGTAATAAAGGACAGATACTTAAGTTTTGGCAGGAGTTCAAAGGCTGGGGTTCAACAAATGACCAACCAATAAAGCTAGGACAGTTTCCCAATTCGGTCCTTGGGAAATCCACGACAGTCCACTGTCTGGCAGGGAGCAAAATCGTGGACTGTTTGGGGGTCCATGAGGACCGAGTCGGGAAACACTGAGCTAGAAGATATGCATGCAGTTTCCCTCCCAGACATGCTCTAGAAAAGGAAGACGGTATGAGCTTGCAACCGCTCAAAGTGCTCAAAAGGCCATTGGTCAATCCAAGGCTACTACCAGGCACCTTCATGTAGGCTCATCAGTTAAAAATTCCTTCACTAGCTATTTACTAAGAGCCCTGTGTTTCACTAAGCAGCGCCCAGACCTGTATCAGCTTTCATTTTAAATAAAGTCTTTGCATTATGATAATAATAGTGTGATATACTAAGGTGGAACGATGACACCAAAGCAGGATTGGGTATACAGTGTAAATGCATACAAATTAAAGCAGTACTGGGGTGGGAGATTAACAAAGGACAACAGAAACACAAAAGGGAGGAAAAAATAAAATAATGAAAGAGGGAAGCATCTACCGACTACATCAGGTAGTTCTCTTGACGCAACAGGGTGATTATGAGCTGCTAGATGAATGGGCAGAGGCTGCTTAATATCCAGACTTCCTCAGGTAGTCAGCCATGTCAAATGCTTTCTTGTTGAGCTGCCCTCCATGGATACCTTCCTTTCCCATGACTAAAACCAACGCTGGAGCACACAAGAAAAACAAAAGAACAAAAAATGAACAAACTTTGGAAAAGAGAGAAAAAAAAAAAAGAATAGCATTCCCCACTACCATACAGATACATCAATGACTGTTACCCCAGAACCGTTTGTTGCTTATTAATGTTAAGATGTTAACGTGACTGACAGGGAAATGTAACGGCGTTTTTTTTTCCCTCATTAGTTTTTTTTGTAATTTTTATTATTTTTTTTAAACCAAGCCTGACTAAACTAGAACCCAGAATCCCTTAAGTATTTTGCCATTGAATATGCCTTCTTATTCAATCCGCCTCCATGGACCCCCTCCTTGCCCATTACAAGAACCAAGACTGAAAGAAAAGAAAGAGAAAGGGAAGTTTAGAGAAAATGCAGCAGAAGTTAGTGCAAAGGTTAAGACAGCAAGACTTAAAAGGCTTAGAGTAGTTAGTTTAGATGTGGATCATAATCACCCAAACAGAAAAATAACTGAAGCATTCATTTTCATGCCGTCGAACCAACTGAAGACACCTGACAGCCTTCAGAAATTTAACATTTACCTCAACTACAAAGAATGCCATTTTAAAAAAAAGGCTCTGCTTTGACTTTTCCTTAATCACATTAAACACTTCAGTGAAGTTGGTGAAGGGGAAAATCATTTGGTTTTCATACACAAATAAAAAAAAAAAAGACGAATTCCTCATGCTTACCGAAGAAGGAACCTACACCAGATGCTGCTTTATACTGGAGTATATTGGAAACTATGCAACAAAAAATATGTACTTAAACTTCCAAGCAGATATAGGATTAAAAAAAAACCTTAAATACTGTATTATACAAACAGCTGCAAAGAAAGCCAAGCCAAGAAGCAGAGAAAGCTGCTATGGGTGTGCCACACTGTGTTTTAGTGACAGCAGTTGGCTACTTCTCCCATAACTCACAGACTTGTGGCATTTCCCCAGAGCCAGCCACTGAACTGCAGTGCTCATCCAACACTACAGTGACCAGTGAAATTTAAGTGGCCATTTCAAACCACTGTTTTGTAAGTAATACACCACAAAAAAGAAATCTGCTTGTTGATGAGGTGTTGTTCAGTTAAGAATATCTGACTTGCAAATGAATTTACCCTCAATGCTCTACAGAGTGGTACTCTAGGTCTGTAAACTACCCATGCAAAAACTTTCAAATTAGTCATTAGCAGCTCACTATCAAATGACTAAAGCCAAAAAGCATGATCAATATCTGGGATACATTTTGGTTTTCCATTTTAAAACTGCAGGTACACTTTCCAAAGGCGTTCCCGTCAATTTTCCAGAATCTCTAAAGGGTCCCAATTAATACAGGAATGAGTCTTCTCTTTGACATCTTTTGAACAGGCTGTATCCAGCTCTGGTTACATATTGTGGGTATTCAGCACAACTGTATTCTTTGCTTATCAAGCTAAAACTGAGAAAGGGTCATTCCTGGTACAGGTTCAGTACAGAAAGAGGGGGAGACACAGACGTCGTGTTAGTTTGTTATTTAGGATTACAGTTTTAGAAGAATGTGGAGAAGGCTCAATTATGTTGACTAAAGTTTTGGTTATTAGACTCAATGTTTAAATCAACCAAATCAATTAGGGCCTGGAACAACAAGAAAGTGAATGCTTCTGTCAAATAAAAAACATTTCCCAGATATTCATATACATTTAACAAGGCATGTCTAATATCTGACTAACACTTGCCCATTGATGCAAAAAACAAATACACAGTAGGAAAACTCATGACTTAATTACCACTGAAGATCATGGAACACTTACATTCTTATTTCCAGATTTTTTTAAATTGCGCTGTGAATATTCTATAAAGCGCAAACTGGCATCATGGAATTTTAAGACCACCCAATACAGAAAAATATGTAACATCTTCAAGTGGAGGATTAAAAATGACATATCAATTTAAAAGGGTTTGTTCAATCTGGCAGCCAATACACAGAGGAAAGGCAATTTTCAGACATCTACATTTATCACTCAAAAATAAACAAGGAGAAAATGAGGTTACCTTTGCCAGCTCTGCCTACAGAAATATTATACGTAGCCTCGCCGGTCTGACTCTTTGTCCTGATGTCCATTGTCCAATCACCGTCAATTAGAAGGCTGTCTCTGATCACAGAGCATTTCTTCTGACCTAAAGTCAATCCGTTGGTGAAGAAACTCTCTCTGTCCTTTCCTACTATGACGTCAATTTCTGGAGTCTTAAAACAGAGAGAAACAGGACATTACTCTCCCACAGGAACTATTTAAAAGCACAAATATGGCAGCAAACCAGGCTTCTGACTATCTGCATACTTCATTAGGAAGCCGCATGATATGAAAGAAAAAATAGCAACATTTTGCGATAAATGTTTAAGATTCCACAGAGTGTTTCCTTGCTTTGCATTTGCTATGTAGCCATGAGCCTGAAGTCCAAAGTGTTTTTTATTCTACATAATTTAATTGCCTTGCATTTGTTTTTGGTCTACAGGTTAGAACACACATAAAGAGCGACCTCAGGTGACTGCAGACTTTCGAAGAATGACATCTGGCAGCTAGCTAGCCAATTTAAATAAATCCTTCCCAAGTACTGATTTTATACTGGGAAAACTAGCCAGCTAATGACTACAGATGCTCAGAAAACCCTTGTCAATAACCTCAATCAAGACTTCGCTTTTAACTTAAGTAGTAGTAGTTTAAACTTATCAAACAATATACATTCAATTAATACTATAAAACATTCACTGGTGAACAAGCATTTCAGTCACTGCCAGAATCTTACTAGATCAACTCCTGTCAGTATGATGAAAGCAGAATTTGCTACATAAATAGGCACCAAGTCTTTCAATTCCTTACCTTCATTTTTCCCCAAAGGAACACCCATACCCAGTACCGGTCCATCTAATGAACATGTGAAAACAAAAACTAAAATCTTCTACAAATCAGGGCTTTGAGCCAGTATAGAACTTACAGCTATAACACAAACTGGCAACATAAAGTCAAAGTTCAGGAATCCGGTTTATTCCTGGAAAAGGAATGCACTTGAGGGAGATGTGTCTAAAGAGTGGGAAAATATGGTAAATTTATGCATACTTTTCAAACAACTAGCTCCAAAAAGCAAAGATATGATCACTTGTAGTTTGTTCCTGGATGTATATACACACCAACTGCCATCTGAAGATTGCAAAGGACTAAGTCTGCACAAATACACGCCTAGGAGATAAATGACCGATGCAGCAAACATATTTGAGAAGAGGTAAAACAGCAACGACTAACAGATACGGTTTAAGGAATGTTGGATATTGCAGCTGTCCCACTAAACCAGAAGTAAATTTTCACTGTATTGCTATAAAAGTTTATCCTACACTAGGCTCATACATATATTTAATCTATTTTACAACTGCGCCAATAAATTAACTATCAACGTTTCCTGTTAACGATATGAGATGCATCTGGGGGAAACAATGAACCCCATAAGTATTTGTACTTTCTGCAAAACTAAACAGCATATAGGTGGTGTCAGGGTTAGGGGGACAAACAAATGCCAATCAGTACTGATATACAGAAAGCATGAGTTATCCAAGAACATAAACCTAACAAAGGGTTTTCCCCATCCATCAGCCAAATGATCTGGACAAACAATTTAAGTGCTGATTTTCTTGAGCAACGTTGGTAGGTTTGGTAGGGAGAATCAATGTGAACCTGTAAAAATCACTCTAAGGTGTGCATTATAAAACTATGTAGATAAACAATACGATGAAACAATGAAACGGGCCGACTACAGAAGCCTTTGAAAGCCATGTGAACATTTTTCTCCTCAGTTGCTGCTGTTCAACTGGAAGATACAATACGAATGACTTACAGGGTCACGGGTGAATGGGGACTGGCGCATTAATAAAAATCAACACTGTCACAATGGGTTAAAGATCGGTATACTTCATTAATTCCCAGTAGAATATTATAGAATTCTAAAACGAAAACGGGTAAGATGAAAAGGATCATGTTTAATCTTTTTAAATACTACTACTATGTATGCCCGTACGAATTTGCACCGCTAGATAACGTCAAGTTCCATGAGAACTGCTTTAAAAAGTTTGTTCGTCGGCAGAACTGCACAGACCTCATGAGCTCCGCAATCTCCTAACTTCCACTGCATTAGTGCCACGCCGCCTGTCTCAAATAACGGGCATAATTTTATCGCGTTCTTACATATAATGCCCAGTTTTAATATTAATAAATACCGCCACTGGCAAAAGGAAACGTGCAAACATAACTAAAAACGGGGAAAACTGAATGCAAGCTGGCTGGCGGCACTGCAGAGTCCAGGCAGGAAAAAGCACGGAGGGAAACGCCATCTTGGAAACCGGGAGGGGGGGCGTCTGCGAATCCAGCATTATCCTATACGGCTGATACCACCATCCAGGGGCAGCAACTGTGCTGCTTTTCTAGCCGGGGTGGGGACAAAACAGGGAAAAAGACACAGCCAACCAGCTTAAGCTCTGAATGGCCGGCCGGATTTTATCCCGTTTTCAGCCTCCCCTCCGCGCCTCCTCTTCCCGTCACCAGCCAGCAGCCGCCAAGCCGCTCCGCAACACCGCAGCCAACTTTTTAATATCACACTATAATCCTGTCACCGCTACCCTCGGTCACTCCAGGCTAGCGAAAAACACACAGACTAAACGTTATTAACTTGAACTTATTTACAATGAGGCGCCCCCGTCCATCCCATCGGAACTGGGAGAAGTCAATGGCGACAAAATGATTTAAGCAGCCGCCCGGCTGTAACGGCAGAGGCCTCTTCGGGCTGTACTCCACGCCTGGCAGCTTCCTGTTCCCGGGACAGCTATCTACATATAAAAACCAGCTTGAAATGAGACCGCATAAGCAGCGCGTTTAAAGGCCGTAAGCAGTCATATCCACTGTCTGGAAAATCATGTGCATCGGTTTGCCGAAAATACTCTTACTCTAGGCAGCCCCCGACCGACGAGGCCTCCTTCTCAAGCATACCTGACGATGAACCGACAGATATTACCATTATCTTTAGCTTCGTTATTGTCACACCGTGTCCACCGTCCTTACCGTTATATTGCTAAAAGTGCCACCGGGATTTGCTGCCCAGACATATTTGGCGTCCGTATACCCAACAATGGCGGAGTCCTGGCAGCAGCCATCAGCCATCAGGTTATCCACGTAGCTTTGCCAGGACATAACTGCGTCTTTTACTAAAATGTGTTTTTAAAAAAAAAAACAACGGGAAACGGGCTTCCGTCGATAATACTGCGGCAGCGTGGCTGTTTCGCGCTTCCGTGGAGCTGCGGCTTCTCCGGCGATAACCCCGACTCCGAGCTCCGTGGCGTCCCCGCTATAATGTGCTTTTTTTCGGCAGGCAGAGAAGGAGCCTATGCGACCGGTCGCCGACTGGGTGTAGTCCCCTTCGTATCACTCCGCCCAACCGTTATTCGTCCCTCAGTCTTGGAAAAGTGCATTGGGAGGCGGAGGAATAAACGGGATCCTCTCACAGAGAGAATTCTGGATAATATAACATACCAATAAAGGCTTAACTCGAAAGATTTCTTTTTCTAAATATGCCTCTGTGACATTGTATTTTACCATTCCTTATGAAAAACAAATTATCTGAATATAACGTAGATTATGAAAACTCTTGCGCCCCGTGAATTCAAATTTTTGTTTTAAAACTTTACTGTTTGTTTGTAAATTCCTATATTTTCTTTTCATAAACCAAAATAGTTCTCGTGTTTTGTCTCACTAAAATCTCATCTTTAATGAAACGAAGACTTGCCCATTCACACTTTTTTGTGTGTATCATGCACAATTGATTGGGAATAATATATGCGTTCCCTCTTTTCACACTTCATTTTCAATGAAGAGTGATGTTAAAGTTTTCTGAAGCGGGTTTTTGCACTGATGTGTATTACTCATCTCTAAACCTGGTATTTTATTTATCCAGAAAGACGTTTTATGACAAACAAAGCATACCTTTTCAGATGGAATAAATAATTTTTAATTAATTAGAAGGTGTTATCGTTAGGTCACTTTAATCATGATATTTAGTATATAATCAATGAAAAACGTCTATAAATTCATAAAAATTAGCACATTAATATGAAAATATTTCATTGCGCGCGCAGAATTATCAGAATGAGTCACATGATTAGCGGACTGATTTCTGCAGTTCTAGCGCTGTTTCAGAATGGTGCTCCTTGTTCTGAACATAAAGACGCTTGTTTCTCTGAGGTTCTTTAGTGAGGTAGTGAATTTCAAGCAAATACTCAATTATAAAGACAAAAGAGCTTTCAAAGTAATTCAGAGAAAACAATCAAAAAGCACAGATTTTGAGAACGTCCATCTACCCATCCAGTCATCCATCCTCTGACCATTTATCCTGATCAGGGTAATGGGGAAGAATGAAAAACATTTAAGTATAAATATAAAATACCAGCAGCCAGATGCACAAAACTGATGACTATGTTCTATCATAAAGAAATGGAATGCACATCAGGTTATTCTTGGTCAGGTAATCATTCCAAAGTGGGTAGCCACACAAGGAGAATGGGTGCCATTCTGATAGGCTACTACCTAGCACTCTGACTTAAAATGTGCATACATTTGATCTGGTGTTCAGATTCTCTCTCAACCTTCAAGAAACACCCCAAGTCCCATTTGTTCTGAGAGCACCTCCACTAGCCCTGTATCACGGTCCTCTTCTGTGATCCGTAAGCTGTTTTCATGTGCACCCCGAATGTCCAGTGTTGCACTCTTTCTTATGAATAGCCGCCTTGTTGTGTTCTTGCTGCTTGTAAACACTGTATGATGAATCAAATGAGAAACATTTGTTTTCTATTGCCTTCCCTTTCTTGCACTGTCCTTTGGTCCTTTGGATATTTGCACTAGCATTGTAAAATGACTATGAAGTTGAATTGAACAGAATAGCCTTGCTCCAGTGCTACTTGCACTTGTTACTGGGCATTCACTGGAAGCCCAGCCTAACCACACTTAAGCCGAGCTGACTCCTTGACAGCTTTGTACTTGTGCTGAACCATCTGCCTCACTTGTACATCATTGTTTGTTGGGCAAAACCATCTACTAAAATGAATGCAAATGTCAATTTGTTTAACTCTATGAATTCACCCATACAAACATCAGCCTTTGTCAAACCCATAGGATATTTCCATCCACCCATCCTTAATTGCTTATTAGTCATAAGGAAAAAGCATAAGGCACAAGGCAAGATATACCCTGGACTGGACATGGGATATTTTTTATTGTGCTTCTCTTATGTGTTTGGATAGGAGCATATAAACCACAATAGCTGAAATATAGATGTATACATTAGCTGAATTATAGCTCCTGATTACAAGGGTGACATAATCATAACAAAGGCATCAACAGGATTGTCCAGTTTTCATTATTCAATCATGTCAGCACATATTAATGTAGCCTGCTCATGCGTTTAATAAGGGCACTGCTGCTACGTACGGGCATGTAATACCACCAAAAATAAAGCAATGAGTCGTTTGCTTAAGACTGTACTATGGACATTCAGACTTTTTTGAGACATAAGAAAGCATGGAGCTGAAATATACTCCTTGCAATACTAATACAATGCTTTGTATGGACTTTATATATACATTGTGTATTGCTTCTTAGTGTGTAACTAGAAAAATTTAATTGTAAGTACTGTACTTTAAATGTTAAATATGAAGGACTGCATTGTTTTCATTTCTGCTCATATTACTAAAAAAAACCTGCTTTACTCACCAGACTGTATAATTTTACAATAGAGCGCCTAACCAGTGTTATATTTTAGATCATCTTATATGGAAAAATACTATGAATGATTTTTGGGACTTCGCAATGTCATTCTTGTCATGAAACAACATCTGTACTTTAGTTTTCTTTGTAAATTCCCTTCAAGAACTGGTGCTTCAAGTAAACCCTGCTTCACCTACTACTGGAGGATATTGAACAGATATGTGACATTCCTGTCCATGCTCAAAACCAAACAGCTCCCTTAAAAGATTGTAATTACACTGCACCATGTCCAACGGCAACTTCTAAGTTTAACTTAGCAGCTCCTGCAGGCCACGTCACTGTATTCTATGGAGCATTTGCTACTAGGCACCACACCTTGTGCATATTTAAATAGTAATGAAGCTAAACAGAGAAGACATTTTTGTGCCCTTGAGTGATCTCTGTGGGCACAAACAGCACCACCAATGAGGTATATCATGTTATTTGTACACTAAGCAGTCACCTGTGAACTGAAGCATACTAATTTGGAAAATTATTCATCAGTGGTATGTCTGACTGTATATATGACTATAATATTATCTCTTTGAGGTTTTCCTGGCAGTAAGATCTCAATGGAACGACCTTCACTGTGAACTACTGCTGAAGAAACCACTTTACAACACTGACATACAGTTATGACTAACTGAACATTTTTGTGCGTTGAATCCATCCAAGCCCCACAGTCTTCCCTAAACCCCCTTAGTCAGCTGTTTGGGCTAAAGGGGTTAATCAATTTCATTAGGGCCAGCTGACTTTCATCAATCACCATGGCAACTTGCAATGGCTTAAACATAGCCTTCACTTTTTACTGGTTTGCATAGACTACTAAAAAAGGCACTTCTTTCTTCAATTAATTAAATTTAGTATGAAAAATCAGTGTTATGATATTGATGTTAATTGTTATGTTAATTCCCCTGACATGCTTAACTAAATTTATGAGGTACTAATATTTTTTTGAAATATGTTATTATGCTGAATATTGTCTTTTCAATATGGGTTTTCATTAAAAATAATTGGCACCCTGTCCAGAAAGTGTGCTTGGAATTGACTCGGATCACATGATTTCTGGGGGCACTGGATAAGTCAGCTAAGTTTCCACCTGGTTAGGAGCAGTACAGGCTTCCTGTGTTGTCTGAGCCGTGTGGCCAAAAAATGTGAATTGTCCTCAATTCACTGCAGCGCAGAAGGTTAAGTAAGTTAAAATATATACTTCCTGTGCAGTTTAGTCCATGCTTTGTCAAATTTAAAGGTCAGAGAGTCACTAAGAGATAACCAAATAGAATTTGGTTAAATGTTCAATCTTACATTTGGTTACCCAGGACTGGAAACGAGTCACTTTCTATCTGTCAACAAAACTAGAAGTGTTATAAAAAACATCCATAATTCAACACTGTTGGACTTTATCTTTTTCCTAAATGCTTTCACCTTTACTACGGTTATATGCTATTTGGTCTGAGCACAGTCCTATTGTGTGAGTCACTAGGCTCTTTTGATGTGTTCCGGTGACCCTAGTCCTACCAGGAGACCAAACCGTAGGTGATGCAGGTCTGTGGATCACTGAAGCACACATACACCTTTGCCATGCTAAGGTAAGAGTATTGCCTTGAGGGGTTGAGAATCATCATCTTAAACTCTGAGGTCTGATGTTGTTTTCGCAGAGAAGTGCAGATTGCTGTTTTTTAGGTGAGGGATACTGACGTTCGTGAAGGAGTATAAGCACCTTCATAATCATTTTCATGAGCAATGAGTCACACTGACAGAATGATCGGTTTTAACGGTTGCAGATTTTTAGGCACTGATCAGGTCTGCGGTGCTGAAGAAGGTATGGACGAGGCCCGCGGTTTACCAGTCGATCTGTTTCTCTATCTTCACCTGTGGTCATGCGCTGTAGCAGATGATTGAAAGAAGAACTGCAAGTGGTCAAATTGAAGGTTCCTTAACTCTTCGTGACAGGATGAGGGGTTTTTGGGCCTCAAAGAGGTATCCCAAAATAGAGATCTTGTAGATTGAGAGGAATCAGCTGAGGTGGCCCCAGAATGAACTGGAGTCTGTGGCATTGGAGAGAAAGATCTGGGCTGATCTGTGCGGCATGCTGCCAAAGTGAAACTCAGCAGTAGAAGCAAGTATGAAGATGATGATTACGATTCATTGAATGATACTCATTTTAGTTATGGTCTGTATTTAATACCATTGCACTCACCTGAAGACCGTTTGATCACACACCAATCTGACCACAGATAGTGGGTATACATAACTATGAAATAGACTATAGAGAAGTTGACCTAGAGTCATGGTATTCTGAATCATAAGGCATCTTTTATTTCAAGTAGCAACTATATTTCTCCATGATTGTTCATAATTTGTACTTCAGTAGAAACTCAGTTACTAAGTTATTAGTAATAATAAGTTATTACTAAGCATTTGTGCCCCATCATGTACAATGTTATCGCATTTTCTTTTGAAAAGTACACTTCCGTAGCCCTTTACTAAATGTTTTCAACTGCTGAGGCAGAGACAGAATAAAATGGTCCTTGTTTATACAAAGACTAAACCTCAGACTAAAATTTATATTCCCTTATTTACTTTCATTTAAGCTCACCTCAGCATTCATTTCAGAAACTGTTATCGGTCCTAACAATAATACATTTGATCTTAGATTTTTTTCTTGCCTGCAATTTCCAGATTTCAGGAATTATTTTCAGTTTTCACATATCCCATGTTATTCTCTTATGAGACACAGATAGAAGCGAGAGTCACACTTGGGGCAAGACATCAGGATTGATGTTTATCTAGCACCCCTAGAACGATTTTCACAGTTAAGGGCATAATAGTGATACGATCACTCTTCTGGTTATAGGATTCAAACCGGTAACCTTCTGATGACGGGCACACAGTGCTAAACTGTGCAGCCACACACTGTTCTTTGACTCATCATCTATTGCTAATGACAGATTGACGCAGTAACACCAGAAGAAGGTGCAGGAACAGCTACAGAAAGCAGGAGGCAGTTTCACTCTCTCCTCTGGTGGTGCTCACATTAATATGTTGACACGATAGTAGCAGTTGGTGCCAGGTGGATAGGGCAGACGTAATCGACTTCCACTGAAAGAAACTATGACTGTTACTCATTAACCAACAGTGCTTTATTTCACAATGTAGCAGTTCAAAGTCTGTGCAGGGTGGAGGCAGCATTGCTTGGCTCCTCAGTGATTACTCACTCAAGGAAACCGTCACAAGAAGTAAACAACACAGTAACAATCAATTCTGAAATGAGCACAAGACATTTCTTTGTCATTGTTTGGTTGTTAGGCAGAGTATTTTATCAGATTATTATTTTATCATATGTATGATTTTACATTAGCAATTCATCCTAAGTACCTTTTTTATAAGGTACAACATCAAAGTTCTTTTCAGGAGTTATTTCAATTTAGATGTATCTCAAGCAATTTACTAATTACAATACTTATTGAAGGGTGGCTTATATAAATAGCATTGTTGCCATACATCTCGAGGGCTGGGGGATTGAATACTGCCTCTACATTGCATGTGTGCAGTACACAGTTTGTGTGTTGCACAGGATTCCTGCTGCAGTGAGGTACGATTCTGCCCTTAACACTTGTGTCTATATCACCTTAGGGTGTTTCCCAGTCTTGTGCCCTAAGCTGCCTGGGACAGGTGCAAACCCCTCCTTCATGACCCTATCCAAGATAAGCAATTGAAAGATGGATGGAAAACACATATAACCAGTTTAGAGGTTTCGATGTTTTGCTGTGATTCAGTTTTACTTTTCTTACAGGTACTGAAAAGCTTTCCTGGTGATTTGTTACTTTGTTGCAAAGTCCAGCACTTACCCACTACCCTGTCTGCTGTCAAGTTAGTCATCGTGTATAAGATAAAAAAGAAATGTGCATGTCAATAGTGCTAGTTGATTAAAATGACATTTACTGTAGTCATTAGTCAAGTACAAGTGGTGCAATGGTACTTTAAGCCCATTGGAATTTACTATTGGATTTTATTGCTCATGCATTTTAATGTTGTTGTTGTTGTTGTTGTTGTTGTTGTTATTATAATAGAAAATCATTGAGAATCACAACAAAGTGTAGTTTTACTTGTAAAAAGCAGCTTTTTACTTGTAAATGACGGCAATGATGGCAGTGTCATTATTTCCTTCAAATGGAGAAGCCTGTGATGGCCAAGCAGTTTAGGCGATGGGCTTAAAATCCAATGGTGCTGAACAATGGAAAAATAAATGAGCCACAAGTTCGGAATGTATATTTTCCAAAGCATAGTACACAAAGTGCACAGTGCTAGAAGGTTCTCTCCCACTTGTTATCAGTAAGGAAAAACACACACCAATATATAACTTAAAGCTTCAAAGTTACATATTGTGGTAACCTGAAACTTTGAGGTGTAGCAAATGGCAAAAGACAAATGTTATACAACTGAAAGAAAGTATATATAAGAGGTATTTATGCTGTAAATATTTAAAATGTTTAAAATGTCACCTCTTTAAGTTCCAATTTTTCTCTCAACATGCTAATAAAATTCTATTTAAAATCTATGTATTAATTTAAGGGACTGTTATCATATAACAACTTCATACATTACAAGGATTTTCCCAGAAGTGCCTTATAACTCTATTATTACATTGTTTGGCAAACAGAGTATTAAAAAATAACGTGCTAAAATATATTGCTGTGTGTCCCACATACCTGAAAAAGAAATTATGAACCAAGGCAAACCAGTGAGGTTATCCTTCCTAAACGTAAAAAAACACAAACCTCACTACAGAGTGTTTTTATACCACCTGCTGGACACAGACAGTAACTGCAGAGGAATTTATACGGTAGTAGTTCTTTCTGCTTAAGATCGATGTTTTATTAACTCCAAAAGAAATTGCATATGTTCTTATGTTATTTAGTAGACACTTTTGTCCATCTCAACGTACATATGAGGATCAGAGATCAGAGACAGCCAGTATTCCTGGAGCAACTGGAGGTAAGGGTCTTGCTCAAGAGTCCAACTGTGACATGACTACCCTGCTGGGCAAAGGATTTGAACCTTCTGAACATGGGCACAGATCACTAACCTTCTGAGATACACACCATTCCAACATGTAAACTCCAGGCACTCAGCAAAGGTGGGGCTCAAAGCCTCAAGTCTTTTGGTTATGTCCCTCAACATAGCACTTAGCAAGAACTGCTTTCTTACGTTTCTACTTACATAACAAAGTAAAAAGGTAAATATGAAAGTTGCAAAACTATAGACTGGTGTGTCCACTAAGCAAATGAATGACAAATGTTCTTTATGAGTCATTGCAATGTCATCTGTCTAAAACATTTTGTAAACAAAAACAAATATTGCAGTGTTTTTTTTATAATATTCTACCATCAATTAATTATTTGGAATATTTATTCTGAGAGGCATTGTATCACACAAACGAACAAAAAGAAAATTGATCATGAACTTAAAGTTACGATGTGATATGATTCAAATAAATTAGTCAAATTATCTTGTATTGTATGATATATGATGCATGGAGTCATACACTGAGCTGAAATGTCATTAATACTATATTATAATAAAATCTGGAGATAATAAAGGTCTATTACAACTATCTGAATCAGTCATCAATTTCCTCAGGTATATACAATGACTACACAAATAATGCATCTATCCATCTTTCTTATCTGATTATCCATTACAGGGTTGCAGTAAGACTGAATCATATCCCGGGAAGTACCACGAATGTAGCAGGGGAGAACCTTGGTAGGATACAAGTACTATAGGCGTTTTAGAACCACCAATTACTCTCACCAAAACCCCACAAATTCCACACACACAGCCATATGCATATGCAAACAATAATATATTATACAGTACCAGTCAAGTCTGGACACACCTGCTTTTAATGCATTTGTCTCTATTTTAGCTGTAATTCACCTTATAGCAAAAGGCCTCAAGGCAATGAAGTAAAACGTATCAACTATTACAACGACCAAGGGAAGTGTTCAATAGCTCAAAACTTTCTCATATTTTAGGCTCTACAAAATAGCCCCCTTTTGCTTCGATGCCAGCATTGCAGACTTTTGGAGTTCTTTCAACCAACTTCCTAAAGGAGTTTCAACAAGTTCTGGGCACAAGTAGGCTCCCTTGCTCTTATTCATCGATTCAACTCATCGCAAAGCAGCTCCAAAGGGTTTAGGTTGGGGGATTGTGGGGGACAGGCCATCTGTCACAGCAGTCCATCTCTTTCCTTGGTCACAAGATAATATTTACTACAAAATCTTGAAGTGTGTTTAGGGTCGTTATCTTGTTGAGAAAAAAAAAAATTCTGTAGGTGTGTCCAGACCAAATGTTTGACTGGTACTGTATATTTTTAATTATCAATTAAATTTTTAAGTAGCTGAGATGATAGCAGTTGAAATTAAAACTCAGCTTTAGTAGTGAGTTCATCAGTCACCTGTTTTGGAATAGTAACCGGGGTAGGGTTAGTTGTTTGTCTGAAATGCTGGTGTTTCAGTCAAAACACTTCTGCATGTTTGTGAAACGTAATGTACAAGTTCTATGTCAGATTCTGCTCGGTTATGTTTTAGTAGGATGAACACTAAGAAAAGTAATCTCCATTTTTCATGTGTTATGTACACCATAATTAAACTAATACTAAAGGTAAATGACAGTGTAATGTCAAACATAATTTTGAAAATAATGTGCTGTTAGGTAGAACTCTTTAAATTCTGGGGGATGAACAATAAAAGTTGGAAAATTGTAGGAAGATTGTATTAAAGAGGTTTTTTCTTCCATTTCAGAACATTTAAAATCAATATATTGTTCAGAGGAAGAAATATTATACCTAAGAGAAACTAATGATTACATGATTACTGTCACTGTGTCTAGGGCCAAAGACCATTCACTGAATAAAATCAAAAAGAGTTTTTCGATACTACGAAAGGATAAAACTGAATATTTATATGTGGAACATGTGTACTTGCTTACAAGATCCTCACCAAATGAACAATATATTTGCATACATCTGTGTTCTGTTGAAGTCAAACCTAAGAAGTTGTGTCGTAACAGGTCAGGCTTTGGGCACTGCTGAATCATTAGGCCCAAAGGGAAAGGCTCAGATGGTAAAACAAACACATTTTCTGTAATCAAAAACACTTCTCAATCTTTCATAAACAACCTGAACCAACTATGGAACACCCTTTCCACCCCACCAAGATGAGCATCACCGCAACCTGATATAAAATAATAAAGAATAATAATAAATAATAATAAAAAATAAATAACAAAATAATAAATAATTATAAAAAATACATAATAAAAAATAATATAATAATGATAAAATAAATAATAATAAAGAGTTTCTGATGTTTTCTGCTGAATGAAATGTGATCAGATCAGACATACTGCTCTCACCTTTAGTGAATATAGTCATTGCATATTTCACAATAACTGCCACCAGGTTTGTATTTCAAATAGCAAAAAATTGTAAAACACAATAAATTTGTTAGAATTTATAGGTATCATTAATAATTATATACCAAAAATACTTTTAATGTGGTGAATTTTAAAAAAATATGTTTTTGCATGTAAAACATAATCATCTTTTGTAAGGATGATATGGAAGTCATTGTAATTTTAATATGATAATGTACTTTTACACAGCGTGTAAAACTTCAGGATTTCATAGACAGCTTGCTACTTAAATTCCTTGCACATGCCAACTATATGCAATTTGGTTATGTGTAACAGCTTGTAACCCTTTAACTTACTGGGTGTTTTCTAGAAATGGTCAGACATTAATCTTGGGTATTTCACATACGATATTGCATAATGATCACACATGAGTGCCGTGTTAGCAATATTAGGAAAGGTGAGGTACATTCTGGTAAATACTCAGTCATCCAGTAGTTTGCAGTGGAGCTCATTCCATGAGTACAGCACCTGTCATGCCTGAGGCTGGTCCTGCAGCTCAACCATAGATAAATTCAGCAAGTGTCAACGTGCTTGAGGTAGTGCGATGAATGAGAAAATAAGCAGCCAGTAATATGAAATAATGTAAATAGTAGCACAGACAGTCACAGCAGCAGGTCCAACTGGTAAGATAAAATGTCTTCGAATCAGATATTATCAGGAGTCAGAAATACCTCCCTAACTGAGATACAGCCACAAAGCACAGTTCAAACACTCCAAACTAGCAGTGTATACTGCTTCCTTATTATACCTCTGAGTAGTAGACCTTTGCTTTAATGGAATACTGAAACATTATTTTCATTCGTCTGTTTGTTATACTGCATTAAAAACATCTTGCTAAGCAGGCTATAGATTGAGTCATTACACTGTAACATTAAATATTTAACATTTCATTGCTTAGAATTTTCATTAACATAAAAATCGGGGTTGTGTATGATGTCGGGGTTGTGTATGATGTCATAATGACACCATGCCCAGACAAAACAATGTAACAACTCAAGACTAAACATAGTAAGATTTAATATTAAGCAGTGACAAAAAACAAGAAGTACATTTACCAGATTTTAGGACATACTGAGAATGATGTGACGAATCATAGGCAAACAATGCAAGGGCAAGTCGAGGTGCGCCGATGTCTGTATAGCAGAAATATATAATCAATAACATGAAATAATTTGTACTGCAAAGATTTTAAGTGTTTTTTAAGGAGCAGGCTTTGCTTTTGAAAACTAACATGGTGGCTCCCTGGCAGTTAAAATGCGATGCTTCCGCTCTAGTCTGCATGGAGACTCTTCTTGACAGCCACGCAGTTCCCACAGTATAACTGCGGGCAAAGGCCATATTTTTGGAGAAACGTCAAGTCTATATCTTGGAATACAGCCAAAAAAGTGTCCACTGGCAATGGGCTGTGACGGTTAGACTTTAGCATTTTAACATCATACGTATTATGTTGTGAATGAGGTTGCATGTGACGTTAAGTCAATTTTAACAAAATTTTCAACATAATTTTTTAACTTCAGCTTCCAAAAAGTTTAAATATGCAGGCAATGTGCCAATTTGGATGCGTTCCCCAAATGTATCTCTACTATTATAATAACCACCCAATTTACCTTCGCTTAACGAAGCCAACCAAATATTGAAGCATAAATTCACTGAAAGTGATATCCAGCATTGCCGTCTTTGTTCAGCTGGCTGGCGTGAGATTTTCCGTTCAAGACAAGTATGCACATTCATTTACATGTATGTAAGAGTTTTATTACCTTAGAAATAGTCTGTAGGGTTTGCAAACTACCCCAAAGCTTTTGATGTAGCTAATTTTAGGTTTACAATGGAATACTAAGATTTCTTGCCTGAGCTCGAGAGTCAGAAAGCGTGTCACCAGATTCTCAGTTGGCAACCCTGAATATCACAATATGGAAAGTTGGCAATTTATTATATTTTATAAGAAAAAATAAAACTTAATGTTTAATTTTTCAGAAGCATAAAGTAAATAAAACTATTGCGTATGGCTAATGGTGTAGAGGGAATATCAACTTGATTAACTGTTAGCGAACTAATATTAATAATGGATAAAAGTTAACCAATATACGTAAGAGGTGGAGTTAACTGGATTTTAAGGAGACACACAAGTTGGCATGAGAGATACTGATTCTATTTATTACACTGGAAGCACTGATATGTTTGATTTATTAGCCAGCTAAGTAATTTTGTCGGATAGGTAAGAGTGAGTATAGTTGTTCATTCATTTTATGTATATTTGTTAAATTCTATATAAATCAAAATATATATAATGTTGAATTCCTCGTTTCTAGTAAAATGATGAATGACACACACGTATCCCCCATTCATCCTGCCTCCGCCCTGTCTGCAGTTCCTGCCCTAGGTGGTGAAACCACGCACGTCTACTTCAGATACAAGGTCTACTTCCTCTTCCGGTTTGACGTCACCGAAGCCCCCTTTTAAAATACGAACGTTTCCTAAATTGCGTATGAAGTGGTATTCCTTTATGGTTTTGCGTACGTCAACGCGCGATCCTCCCAGAGTGCATTGCGGTGTCTCTCATAGCCATCTTATCGAGCCGGAGAGGAGGGGAGTAGGTCTGTGAATTTCAGCCCCCTGGATGCTAGAGAAGAGAAACGCTGGAGTGCGGGAAGGCTTGAGCGGATACCTTAAATACATTTATCAGACATAATTGTTTCTTTGTAAAGCGTGGCTGACAGACGTGCTTGTCATGATGCGGAACGTTCTGGTTTCCAGGTAAAAAAAAATGCTCATTTAAAGAGTAGTGGGGAACAGGATAGCCTCAGACTAAAGTAGCGGTGGCGGCTGCCGAGCCGTATCTGCGACAGCGGCCTGCTGTTAAATCCGGAGCCGGGACATTAGCTACCTTGCGGAGCAGGCCGGTTCTCAAAAACCGGAGGGAGACAAGCGTCTGCCGCGGCGAAGCCGGTGTGTAGCTTGCCGCGTTGTCGTGTCTGCGCCGTTGGAGCTGAGAGGATTTGCTGCTGACTAACTATGTCAAAGCCATAAAATGCGGCCGGGTTGGAGAGGAAGGAAGATGACGCATAATAGTCCCGCTAACAGTTATAAACTGTGAACTTGTTACCATACCACCGTGTTTCGTTCTGCCAACTCTGTGTTAAGTGGATACTTCAAAAACGTCTGTTCCAGACAAGCGAGTGCCGTTATCAGCATACGCGTTTAAAATGTCTAAAATGCCGGTGAAAAAGAAGAGCTGTTTTCAGATCACCAGTGTGACACAGGCTCAGGTGGCCGCCAGCAGCATCACCGACGACACCGAAAGTCTAGACGATCCGGACGAATCGAGGACCGAGGATGTTTCGTCTGAAATATTCGATGTGTCACGGGCCGATTTCGAGCCGGAGGTTTGTGACCGGAGCTCGTCTGAAGAAACCTTAAATAACGTCACAGAGGCTGAGGCCCCCGGCACCACGACAGTACATATACCTCAAGATGGGCATATACAGGCAGCCTCTGGTCCTTTGAACGGGGGATTTGCGTTTAGAAGCACATCAGTATCTGGTGTTGCGCATGTCAGTCCGGAGGTTTTAGGATCCTGTGGACCCCCCAGCCAGCCGCCCGCAGCCCCAGTCGGGGTCATGCAGCAGCCTGCTTCCCTTGTGGGGGCGGTTCACATGACGGCGCCTGTTTCGCAGCCAGCCGCCGTGACCCCTGCCGCTAGTTCGGTAGCTAATATCAGCAGCTGCAGTTCACGATTCAGGGTCATAAAACTAGATCATGGATCAGGAGAGCCCTTCAGGAGGGGACGGTGGACTTGCACAGAGTTTTACGAAAGGGATTCGGAAGTTATGACCCGGACTGTGGATAGCATTAGGCATGGCAATACCCTGGATCACAGCACGGACAGGGATAGTGGGCTGGGGGCCACCGGAGGTTCGGTCGCAGCACCTGCTGTGCATTCCACCCAAGGCCCTGACTCTGCCACGGACAGTTCCTTCACTGCCCATCTGCCTCCTGCAGAGCTACAGCAGAATTTCAGTGTCGGGCACCAGTCTGCTAGTGGGGCATTAGGGCATGGCTACGGTGTCGTCCCCGGCGGCAAGCCGATAGCGGTTTCAGCACCCCAGCAGACGCAGGTCGGTGTGACTCCTGCCGCCCCCCCGACCCACCTCCTGGCCGACCCCAATGGCATGCATACAAGCGTGCAGCAGGTACAGCAGAAGTCCCCCAGCATGCCGCCTGTGACGCAGGCCCAGCCATTCGCTTATCCAACGCAGCCGCAGGGGGGTCACCACCTGCCCTCTCTGATACCTGCCGGTCAGGCTGATTACCGGCAACAGCACCTGTCAGTTGTGCAGCCTCCAAGTGCTGCGGCCCCAGTGGCCTCACTCTCGATTGGGCCGTCAGTCAACCAGGGCCCATCCCCCGTTATGACGCCTGCCTCCGGTGGGGTGTTGGGTCTCATCGGGCCTACTGGAGATTCAGCAGTAGGCACCACTGGTGTGTTGCTGCCAGGTGGCCAGTCCGCTCCTGCTCAAGGGCACCTGCCACAGCAAGGCATCTTGGGAAGCGGTGTGGCACCTGTACCGAGCGGGGTGGCCCAACAGCAGCAGTCCGCTGCAGCTCCACGCCAGCCTTTGGGAGTGGCTGGCAATGCACCAGTTTCCGTCGGTTCGCATGTGGTGGCCCCCAGCCTCCAAAACATGCCTGCCGCGGTACCTTGCGTCTCCAGCACTACCTTGACTATGCCAAATCAGACGGCACCCTGTCTGGGGCAGTCTCTTCAGAGCCAGCCGCAGGTGGCCCCTAGTGGAAGCATGTCTGGAGGAGCCATGCAGAACATCCCTGCCACCTTTAGCCAGGCCCCAGTCAACCAAGTGGAGGAGAACCGGAGGAAGTCTGATGCGCTACCTCAATCTTCTGTCATCTCTGGAAAAGATGTCATGAAGCCTCTGATTCCAGAAAGCCTACACTTAACAACACCCTCTGTGAACAGCCTGTTTGGAATGTCCATCACCATCGATGGAGATGAAGACAGGTAAGGCCCAGTGGGTGTATATCCCGAGAAGGGATGGGAGGAATCTCAGCAGTAATCAGACCTGCCTGTTGTCATGACACTCCTGTACACTGCAGGGTAAACTTTATTGTAGAAATTAGTTTACATGTTTTAGCAGGTAAGTCTGATATGTTAACACTCAAGTGACCAAGTGGTAGTGTCACTAAGTTGACGATGTGTGTGCATGCGCATGTATGTGCGTTTCTTTTTGTGTGTATTTATGTATGTATGTATGTGTGTGTGTGTGTGTGTGTGTGTGTGTGTGTGTGTGTGTGTGTATATATATATATATGTATATATATGTATATATATATGTATGTATGTTTATTCCATTTTAGTTGTGTATAACAATGACTCATACATGTGGCAACAGATCCCTTATATTTTAATAGTGTTGTGTGTTTAGAGTCCAAAATGCCATCGTTAATCATTGCTAGATTTTATTAGACCCATTTCTGGTTTAGGTGAGGCAGAAATGCAGTGAAAAAAGATTCAGGACAGTGAATGTCCTAAGGAGAGGGAAAAATGGCCCGCTTGCATCGAGTGAGCGGTCCCATTCTCAGGATTCGGGTGACACCAGTTGCTGTGGTATCGCTGTTTTAATGGCACATGGAAACGGAAACCTGAGACTTGCTTCCTCCAGCACGTCGTCGTTGGGGTTGGGGAAATCTGGAATGGGAACAACTGGGTCAGACAAGGAGCAACTGGCATACGGGAAAGGAATGTTTGTGAGGGCGAGGGCCGTTTTTCATTAGGGGTGCCGCAGAACAGACCCCTTCATATGCACACGCCTTGCTGTCTTGTGATTAATCTGCCCAAAGGGGTGGTGTCCCAGAATAGTTTTATGTTTAGTTATTGTTTTAGTTACCTCCACCTTTTGAAGCTGGATGTTTTTGCTATGTTAAAATATAGCCCGAAATTGTGTTTATTGCTTTTGCCAAAAAGGATTGTGTCTCCGTGCCTTTTTAGTGTCTCGTCAGTTTGCTGCAGAACGTTAAACTTACCAAGCAGGCTTTGTAATTATCGGTCATGACTGACTTTTTTATGTGTAGCTGAAATACTTTTAGTCATTTTGTGCGAGCAGCAGTTCCACATGCTTTGTGCCCCGTTTTTTGTGTTTCACTCTTTGTCTTGCTGAGAGCTGCAGAGGAGAAGCAAGAGCTCTTAACACGGTCATGACGCTGGGGGGCGGTGGGGGGGGCATGTTCATGCTTATTCCAGATGTTTGTTGCTGAAGGAGTTGCTGATTTGCATGAGTGGAGCTGCTGTTCTCTGCATGATGTCGACTGAGGCCTGTGGAGAGGCATGTGTCCTGTTCCTAATCATGACTTCAACCCCGAACAGTACCGATACGTTTGCAATAAGTGCCCTTTTAACCCACCTGGCTCTGGTTCTTGGCTGTGACTGGATTTGTAGAGTGTAAAAATAGAATATCCCTCCAGTAACACATGGGGGAGGGTACTGCAGAGATGTATAAACATGGTGAATTTTTTATATATAATATTTTATAACATGCACAGAAACATCCACATGCACATATACGCAAATTAAATTATATTTTATATTATATACATATACATATATATGTGCATGTGGGTGTTTCTGTGCATGTTATTTAAAATGTTTAATATAATCATACACATGCTTGAAGGTAATTAAGCTGCTGGGTGTAGATGCTGTTAAATAAGGTGTCTCCAACCTCTCAAAGACCTTAAATGGTAGATTTTATCATCTTGGTCACAAAGCGTCCTCTTGTATTATGGGCAATATCTATTATTACCATTGAGGTGTTTTGAGTAAGTTTTAATCACAATAATATGTAAAGCATTATGATCTGCATTTAATTAAAATACTGAATTGTAAGCTGTAACACGTTGCAAGGAATGATTCAAGTATGAGATTCCTGAAAGCTAGTAAAAGTGCTGTACTGCTGTGCTATGAAAGTTAACTGTCTCACCAAAAACCTGCTCATGCTGTGAGTATTTTGGATGGTTTTCTGTATTCTGAAAAGTTTTTATGGGTTGAATTTACAGCTTTCCTTGGGGAATTCTCCTTTGACCTGTGGTAAAGGTGAACTTTCCGAAGTCACAGGCCGTAAACAGCTTCCTGTACGTTTAACCACCTTCCCATAAAGTGAAAAAGGTTGATAAGTATCACTTTAAGATGTTTGAACAAAGTTTTGAACAGTCTACAATGTTATGAAGAAGCAGGTTCCTGTTGGTAGTTTAACTGTAGACATTTAAAGTCCCATAGAAGGAGAGGGTTATGTTTCTTCTAGCTGCTGGATTTGCCTGAAATCCCTTATTGTGAATTTCTTTTTAAAGAACACTAAGTTGGATGTCGTCCCCCCACACACACACACTAAGGGGCTGTTGCATTCTGTGTGACTGCTCAGTTTGCACGTTGGCATTTTTGACTAGAGGCATCTCTCAGTGCCTTCTGCAGACACCTTTTTTGGTTGATTAGCGAGCTCTTTCCTACTTGCTCTATCGGGTAGCAGGCAGTAGACCTACCCCGGTGTTCTGTGAGCTGATAAGCTCCGCATGAAGTCCTGGGGGGGTGGTTTTGTGCTTGCATGTTCTGGTGCTGAAGCCTTTATTTTGTTGAAGTTAGGTGGCAATAAAACTCCCCATATGCATACATCTAGAAATGGGATTAAATTGATTGATTCATTAACGCTTATTAGATGCATTATGAGAACTAATTTTATGCGAATGTTAATGAGGTAACTGCTTCCTAAATAACATGAAAAGTTCACTAGTGAGTTGTTTTTTATTTTATTTTTTATTTTTTGGGGCCATTACCTCTATTACTAGGGGTTATTTAAGAATTACATAGGGTTAGGGTAAATGCTACCTGAAAATGTTTTTACATCAGGGGTGACACTGCAGGATTCAGCTTTATACATGCATGAGGATAAGAGAGAACCATGTGGACACTTGTAATCAAAAATCACACGTATATAGGTGCAGGGGCACCGACTTCATGAATTCAAGTTTGAGTCACAGTTGTAATTAGTTTAAAGAGAAATGGGTGAGAGAGAATTGCTGCTGCCTAAAAAGCAGTATTTTTGAGGTGGAGAACTCGTCTAGTTCATTGGAGTATATTCATGAAAATCACTTCAGTCTATGATTTGCATTATATAATTTTTGTTTGGTTGTAAAAAGGTGAAAATGTGAAAGCATTTCATTTCATCAGGAGAATGGGGCCTTCGGTCCAGTGTAGGATTTGTTACACATTCGTTCCAGCAGCTTGCATGGTTGTTTGAAAGCTCTGGAACCACACATCCTGGAGGGAGTTTCCAGGGCCTTGGCTGGGGACGAGACGAGAGCAGATAATTTTTCTACAGATAGCTGACCCATATAAACTTCTAGGGCTGAGTTCCAAGAGCTGCCTTGAATGGCCCTAATTGTACAATGCCCTCCTGGTGGAAGCTGCCCGTCCACCGGGCTCTTCATCACTGCTGACCTGTTCTCTGTCCAGCGCGGGCCTCTTCACTGGAGTCTGTTTCTATAGCCGTGTTTATCATTCTGCTTGATTGGTGCCTTCAGACCGATAATGAATATGAACATTAGAAGGTTGTCCTTTGGCTGACTGATCTTCTAGTCTAGCTTTAATGGACAGTGGGGATTATGTATACATATAATAGTGGCATAAACAAGTTTTGTGGTCTTAGGGCTATTTGCATGGAGTAGGGGTTTTTGGTCTTAATTATGGAATGTTTCTTTGCTGAATAATCTTGAAGAAATCGGTTATCTGGTCTCAATGTTTAGACTTGGTGTTTTATTGGGTATGAAATTTAAGATCAGATATTGGGATTATTCAAGATTATGTACATTTTAAATTCATTCATTACTGTCATTAGAGAAAGAACAAAACATCTGGGCATTAGGTGTTTACGGTCATTGTTCCATGTTGCTGTTCCTAAATGGTCTTGTCCCAGAATTTTAGCACGTACACAATGTGGGAAACGTATGTTAATGAAACTCATTTAAGAGTCTCTTCACCTCTGTTTTTATACCCTAGTAAAGTTAGACTTTTGACTGTGTCATTAATTGGTGGCCATAAAAATTGACTTGGGTGCTGTGCGTCAGTGGCAGGTGTGCCTGTTCCACCTTGGCGAGGTTCGTGGTGTGGTTAATAGGATGGGCTCTGCTTGAAAGTAAACTGCGCAGACATGAGTAATGGCACCTGGCAAAGAAGAACCATCAGGTGTGTCTGAGTCAGCTTGGGGGGCCTCCACCCCCCATACTGCTTTTGGATTAGTCCCGTAGTATATGCATTTGTCCTGAAATGTTAAAGCGAGTTGAAGTGACTTAGAATATTAATACCACCTCTGCGAGTATACGAGGGGATTCGGTATTTGACTGTGCTTGGCGAATCGGTGGTTGACTCTACAGTGTACAGCTTATTAAGTCAAAGGGTACAATGTGCAAATGTAATTGGTGGCCTGCTTCAAATTTGAAGTGATGTGGTAGCATTTTACTACTTGAACATGAGTCCTGTCTTGCGGACGGGAAGCCTTGTGTTTTTCTTAGGATGGTGCCTATTAACGCCTACTCCATATGCTGTGGTGTTAGCAGCTAACCTGTCCATCTGGTGACCTTTATCATTTGCCGCAGAACGTTCTTCCCACCCTGACTTCTACTTCTGTATCTACGCCTATAATCATTTTTGACTCGTAGGAGGCTTCAGTTCCAGACCTTCTCCCTCGGCCATTTTTGGTTATATAGGAATTTGTGTCCCGTTCTCCTGTCTGGCTTTTTCTGCTCGGATATTTTAGTGCAAAGTTACTTGTATTAGTTTTGCACATCTGTTATATTATTTACATCTATGTGATTTGGCCCAGCTATGTTGTGAAGGGTACTATATAAGAAAATTGTTATCAGTTTCAGTGAGTTTAATTTAAGAACTAATCCTTGAAGGGATTTAATTTAATTTGTCTTACTGAATAAATCTGACTTAAATTAATTGCAATATGCTCATTCTTTAAGAATGTGTGTTTATAACTTTAGCTAGGCATGTGTCCACTGTTGTAGATTTTAATGCCTTTTGATTATTATTGTGGGATATAAATTCTGGTCTTACTGTATCTTGCCACTTTTCTCTTAAAAGGAAAGAGTTTTATAGTGAAAGTGCAGTTTTATCACATGTTTGTACTGTAATTGTGAAATCACTGTGGGCTTTACTTGTAGTTCCCTTTTCCTGTTTGAGTTTTCCCTCATTGCTGTATATCGTTCCATTTTTCTGTGCTTTTACACAAAAAAAATCCGGTTTTTCGTTTAATTGCATATGATGCAATTTCACAAACCGTTTGGGTATGTCAGTTATTTCAAATCACCCTGCTGTTTGTATTAATACATACAAATGAAATGTTACTTCTGTGATTTGTAAACAAAATTTCAGCCTTGAAGGCATCATAGTAGGGCTGATCAATTTGTCAAAAATCATAATCGCAGTAATTTTGGTCAATATTGAGATCAGTTATTTAACACGATTACTCATTGATGTTGGAAATATCATGCGTTTATTGAACTTACACTGTTAAAAAGACAAGTTTTATTTCCATGAACTCCTAATTCAACTGAGAACCAAATAAAAAGGGGCTGGAAAGAGGTGCTCTGGATTTATAACACGAGACAAAACGGGAGCATCATTGTGTCGCATTTCGTTTTGCAATCATTTTATCGCCGTTGTGATAATCATTGGAAGCGGAAGTTGTAATTGAAATAATTTGATTAATTGCCCAGTCCTAGTCCATAGCACCCTGGTTTTTTCTGTAAAGCAGAAAACACATTGACAGACATGCAGCTCAGTCCTCCCCAATGCTAAGACTGAAATACAATTGTTCACGTATTGCACAGAAAGCCGGTATACATCTAGGGCTGACAGGTCTGACCACTTTCAGGATGGCGTTTGGATATGTGCCTGTATAAATTAATATGCATATGTTAAAACTTCCTGTATGTAACGGGGATGACTTTAATGAAAGGCCAGAAAGATTAAAGACCTGACTAGCTATCTTTGTATTGGACATGCTGAGACTTTAGGTAGTCATTTGGTGTGTAATGGGCGTTGCATGACTTCAAAAGAGAATCTTCAAAAAGAAAAAAGTTGACCTGTTTATATCATGAAAGTTGAGTTCACGTCAACTAATCGCTGATAACGTCATTAATAACTCCACAAAGGAAGGGAGTGCTTTGTAACAGGCGGCAACCTGTATTCATAAACCACTGGCGATATTAGACAAAAGTATATCTGTTATCAATCAAATTTCCCAGGCTGCAGCAATATAACCGGTATTCTCTGAGGTGTCCATATTGTTGGTGTCATAATCCACATGATCAGCAACTAGTCGATGTTAAGTTTAAAGCGTCATTGCAGAGCAGTGTAGTTGACTTTTTGATTAGTCTGTACAACCCCTAGTACAAAGAGTATTGTATGATGAGTGTGGTCATTGTATGTTTTTTACATTTTCTGAGTTTGTATGCTTTGTAGGGATGCACAGATTGATCGGCTAGTGAAATAGCCAGTTTTTGTTGGTAGCGCGAATCAGGACAATCAGCCAATCAATTTAAATATGGCAGATTTTATGAGCTGATCGAGTAGTTTATCAACTAACACTACTTTTTGTCCCAAGTTAGTGGTCGGCAATAAGGCAATGTTTTAATCATACCCAGTTGCAAATCTGACTTATTCAATCTCAATTGAAATAAAAATTTAATAGCTCTTTTTTTAACCAGTTAGTTTTTGTTTTTTCAAGTTCTTTTATTTACCATCAGACTGCTAAAACATATTGTGTGTGTCACACAGTAAACAACACATGGTCCATAGATGGGCTGGCTACACTCTCAAATAAGTAGTGTGTGGCATGTCTGATATAATAAGAACCGGTTCCAATAAAGGTTCTACTTCTATTGTGTGGAAATGGTTTGTATTTGTGAAATCTGACGAGGACCAGTATACTGTAATTTGCAAACTCTGCAAAGGTACAGTTTGTACAACAGCTGACAACACAGCAGAATTTTTTTAACGACCTGAAATGCTAGTACTCTCCCAACATGTGCAATGTCTGGCTGTGTTTATATGTGTGAGTACATCATCCTCAGCCACAGTCTCTTCCACATTTTCTGAATTAGCCAAACAGACGTATGTTGAAATAAGTATTTTGAATTTTTTCATCAGGAAAGTGTTTACATTTTATTAATTCTATTTGTCCATTGTTTGTTTTTTTTGTAAACCTGAGTTCAGAAATGCGCAGTTGTTGACCAAAATTATAAATGTTCACTTGTACACAACTTTTGAACCTTTTAATAAAAAAAATGAAAAGCACCTTAGCTATAGTGAGTCAGTTTCTTTTATATGTAGAATATTTTACATATCTTAATTAAGTTTATTATAATTATACAAGCAGTATTTCTTATAAGGATAGACTTGCTGATTTGAAGTGTTTAAATGGTTAATTAAGTACTGTATATGTCCCAAAAAAATTGTGATCTGTATTGTGGGTTGTGGTTATAACCAAAAGTGCTGCAATATGACATTTTTGGCCATATCGCCCACCCCTGCTCCCAATAATGTTGAGTTACAGGTGAGATAAAACCCTTATGGGAGGCTTGTCTGTTTTGGGATTCCTTACAGCAGGGATCTCAAACTCCAGTCCTTGAGGGCCAGAGCCCTGCACAGTTTTTGATTTACCCTCATTTAACACACCTTATTCAACTTTGTCCTAATTACCACACAGCTCTAGAGCTGAATCATTCATGGTGAAACAGGAAAAGGTCTAAACTACACGGGGCTCCGGCCCTCCAGGACTGGAGTTTGAGACCCCTGCCTTACAGTGTGGGACGAAATGTTAAATTCACAGGAAGACGTGAACAAAAAGTTGTCCGTGCAGGAACTACCCCAAAATCATTTGGAACACCCAGTTTAATTTGACACCTGCGGAGCCCTTTTTATTTGAAACGGTTATTTAAAATATTTTGCTTGCAGAAAGCTAAGTTCATTAAAGGAGTGTTTTAAGAGAGGTTTTGTCTGCTGAGTATTATTAAACTAAGAGAACTGGGGTTGGCCAGGATCGGTATTGGCAGGTGAGGCTTGAAAAAATCGGGAACGGCCACAGAAGATGCAGTTTCTGTATCCCTCATGCTTTGTATGCCTCGATAGCCATCACTGCTCCCTGTTAGACATTTAAATCTGCTGAAGGCAGATTTGAAGACAAGTTATAGGGTTGTGTGTATGCGTGCGTGCGTGCGTGCGTGCATGCGTGTGTGTGCATGCGTGCACCGCAATAGACTGGTGTCCTGTCCAGGGCGTTCCCCTGCCTTGTTTCGTTTCCTATGCTGCCTGGGATCAGCTCCAGGCCCCTCACGACTTTGTCCTGGATAACCATGTGGAAGATGGATAACCAACTTTTTAATAAGTTGTCAGTGAATTTGCATCAGTATGTGTTGATTTTAAATGCTAAATGAAGACTCTTGTCTAAAGATCAGGTCTTTGGTTAATCCAAACTCTGGTTTCTGTCACAGAATTCTGAGACGAAACGTGGCAGCGATTTTTATTTATTTATTTTTTGTGTGTGATGATTCAGCTTGCGTGTGTTATAGATATAAGCCAACAACACCTGACTTATTTGACGAGTAAGCTAGGAGGAACAAATTGAACAAGGCATCTGTATAAAAAGAAACAATTTACCATCCGGAAAATGACCAGCATGAAAAGTAAATAGTGAAAATCGTCATCTGAGTCCTTCTGTACTTCCTGTTGTTGCTCATTTTGCGTGCCTTTGTTTAATGTCATGACTTATAACTGTGTGGTTATGGTGCTGTTACGATCGTATCATGGATAAACTTATGTTTCAGTTAAGCATACATGTGATTCTGAACTTTAATTAATGGCTGTCTTTGCCAAGACCTGGAGTACAGAAATACAGCCTTTTTGTGCTGCCAAGTAAGCCGATAAGCTGCCGCTGTTCATGGCAGACTTTGAAATGCTCTTTCCCTGCCAATTGTGGGTCATGAGTCTCACGTTCTGAATCTTGATTTGTGCAGGAATCCCTCCACAGCTTTCTACCAAGCCTTTCCCCCTAGCAAGTTACGGGACTCTAAGAGCCACAGCCATAGGTATGATTCCTGTGTGTGAGCCAGCACCTAGCCCCTGTGTGTGCATGGCACCAGCATGTTTAGGATGCCTCCTTAGGCAAATCACACCCTCAACAGCACATGCTGAACGACTCTCTGGCATTCATAACACCTCATTCTTAAAGTCACATGGCTTATTTTTTTTGTGTTGGGACAAATAGCGCTGTGGTTTGGGTGCTGGAGATTACTAGCGGGCATTCTTCTTACGATCCATTGTAACTTAACCATGTTTACATAATGACCTGTTATCATATATTAACACAGTCAAGTTAATTGAGAGCTTATTGGTTTCTTTGTTTTTCCAACATGGCAGCTTTATACGAAAGTTTTACTTTATTTAATAAAGTATCGATTGCATATTCCTGAATGTTTTGGCAGTTTTTGACAAACCTTGACAATATTTTTCGAAATGCTTACCCTCCCCTTCCTGTTTGTGTGACTAACAGACACTTGTGGCTGCTGACTAATGGGAAGCTGTACTAAAATTAACTGGACTTCTCATAGAAGAGGTAGGATAAGAGAAGATCTTGAGTTTAGAAAACACTTGTATGGGGCAGTAGGGGAACTCCTACATTTGGTGTAGTATTAAGCGATATGAAACTAGGTTGGAGTTTCCGTCCTTGCTTCTTATCGCAATCACCAGAGGGCGACACTGATGTCTTGTATTAGGACCATCCCTCCATATTATAACTTATCCTGGTCTCTGTTGCATGGAGGCCTGTAGCTTGTCCCGTCCTGCACCCCGGATGTGATACAACTACTTGTGTTTCTGGGAATTTGAACACCATGGCTTACGTGACTGATTCATTAATTGAAGATGGGAAAAGATTTCATAAGTTGAAACCAGAATGCTCAGTAGATGTGATTAGTCTGTGATGTGTGGTGAGAGACATTGGCATTCCATAAGTGTACATTTTGACGCGTATGTCATTGCTGACGAACCAAGTCGACGTGGATCATGCGCGTCTCAGGATTTTCAGCTCTAGCAGTGCAGGGTCTCCTTGCTTTTAATAACCATTCCGACTTTACCAGCTGTGTGTAATGGATAAGCGTCATGTCATACCAGGAAATTGTGTAAAAGGCATTGCTGCTCAGATGCTGTGTGTCACTTGTGCCTTTTACTACATTGTACAGAACAAGTCGGGTCGTCCACAGTGTCTTCCTCCATTCATCCCCCTGCATTGTTAATATAATGTCTTGGGTTTTTTTGTGGGCTCTTTGAAATTGCTTGACTTACAGAAAGCTAAATGCCGGTCATCAATACAAAATATTTTCCAATTTCAGCTGAGCATGCTTCCTGGCATGTCCGATCTGTTTTTGCCTGATGTTGATGTTGTCACCAGCAAGATTTTCTGCTTGACTGAAATAATATGACAGGGACTGTCTGGTAACTCATGATTTGTAACCTCACTCTTCTGGGGTTGCGGACTTGATTTCTGTCTCAGGAATGTGATGTGTAATTTGCATGTTCTCCCTGATTTGATATGGATTTATTCTCTGGGTGATCTGGTTTCCTTACGCAGTCCAACACATGCAGTTTTCTGGCCTTGATGTGCCTGTGTGCTCTTTGGCAAACTGGCCACCCATCCAGTGTTTTTCCCTCCTTGTATAATCCCTCATGTCCTGTGCTTTCCGAGAAGCACAGCTCTGCTTTGCTTAAGGGATTGTGGAAAATGGATGGACAAAAACACTATACGATACTGACTTCCTTGCTGAATTGCCTGCAGCATCACCATAAGTACCAGCTTGGGGTTAAATGACGAACCCTATACAAAGTGTACTTTAGAGTAAACGCGCAGTGGGGATTTTGAACTGGCCTTGCATTCTCCCTATCCGACGTGAAAGTGTCTGTATGGTGCCATTAGTGTGTGTGTTGTGTTCCTTGAGCTTTGTGGTTAACCACAGCCCAATTTAGGATGAGCAGTTATTGAAAGTGAATGGATGAAATGTGACAAGACAACCGGATAGAACAGTCTTATAGGACAATATAAAAATTCCAATGTTGCCATGCTTTCTTTATTGAAAAAGAGAAAATGGCAGTCTTCTGGGCCTCTTTCGTAAAATAGTTAAAGTACATGGAAAAATGCTTAACGTGCTGTTGTGCATGGAAATTATGATTTCATCCTGCCATCAGTTTTTGCTCCCAGGAATAAGCAGTTAACACGTCTCTCATGTTGAATCCCCAATACAGTGGGAAGTTGCCAGGTGATCGTGCATAGTATTACTCTAATGCCCAGATCCGCCACACAAGAAGGGCAAGCCTTTTAGTCTCCGCTACCCAGGGACATCTGTGCATGAATCAGTTTGTTGGTTATGCAGTGTCACAGGGAATTATTGCTTGCACTTGGTCACAGATCTGTTAACAAACCAAGGCCCTGCAGAAAACTTTTGTCCTTTTATTATATAAATAAGTCTAGTTATCACTTTTCTGGGAATATTTTGTCCTTGCTTGGAGGGAAAAATATATAAAAAAACTTCGCCAGGTGTACATGTCTCGGTTACAATTCCTTGGTTTGAGGGATTAAATGTGCTGCAGACCTCTGCCATCTGAGTAAGCTGAACACAAATTCAGGCGTTTCTGCTATAATATGACAGATGTCTTTCCATAAAAAACCTTAAACCTAAAAAAAAAAAGTGATATCTTGCAGTGATATTCAGTGATCGTGACGTGACGGGCATAGTGTTTTCTGAATGCTTAATCCATTTTCGCCTGTTTTCTCCCCGTTTCCCTCTATAAAATTGAGCTTGATTTGAGGGTTTTCAATTATCATTGCAGATGTATCGTAGACATTTGGACTGGAATTCCCATTTTTGTTTTTTTTTGTTTTTTCTCGTTCCCCCCCCCCCCCCCCCCAAAAAAAAATGAGCACTTCCAAAATGGAGCATTTGGGTTTGCTAAATATCGAGTGTACTCCTCCCTGTTCTGGCACATTACTAGCAGAAAAGTCAACACGATGAGGATGAAATTACGTATAAGTCAACGGTAGGTCTGTGTTAAACGGTCATCTTTCCCCTATTTACCAGTTAGAATTTGCATTTAAATGGAAGCTTCATCATAAAGGTGTCCATCTCCAGTCTCCCTAAGGCAGCTTATCTTTGTTTTGCAGAAACATCACAGGAAAATGTCGATCCGAATAGTTCAGTATAAGTACTCAATCCCTGTTTAGACTGGGGCTCAAAGAATTTTGTTAGTTTAACCATTCTCTTCCATATTTCCACTTGTCATGGGTGTTTAGGTGCATCAGCCTCAAGCTTTGCAATTTTTTTGAATTAATGGAGTATTTTTAACTGCTTAATAAACCAAATGGTTTTCAGAAATCGGTTAGGTGACCAAATCAGTTTCTGTAGCAGTACTGGTTTTCAGTCTGTATGGTGTCTTGGAGAATTAATTTTTCCTCCACTCTGATAGTGTTTTATTCATTTTATTTTAATCCATAAGATATTTTGCAGCATATCGTTCTGAAGCATTTAATTCTGTACCTTCTTTAGTGAACGACAACACCATACTGCAGTTTTAGGAAAAACCTGTTCATGATAGAAATAAGTTGTTGAAACGATTGTCAGTGTTATGCCATACATACATTCATACATAATTCAACCAGCAGATGGCTGTATTAATTTTAATCGCAAGGATTGCTTTCGACATGGTAAAATCAAATCCACCGTGCGTCAGCTATGTAACCGAGTATTCCTCGCAATCTTCTGTCAGTGACTTTCAGTGACCAAATATTGATTCTTGCTTTTGTTTGTGGGGTTGTGGCACTGTAAAAATGCGGTCAAATGCTGTTGTCGCCTTTGTCGTGAAGGTACTATGAATTTTCTTTTCTGTAAATTGCAGGCAACCCTGTAATGTGGAGCAACAGGAAAAAAATGTTTCCCTTCTGCCCTTTAATAGGGTTACGGGAATGACAGCGAGTTGAAATGCCTTCTGACAGCAGGCTATTTTGACCACAGGGCAAAAAAGAGGTTAATGTCACCTTAACCCTGACAGATTTGCAGAAGTAAACGGGAGATTTGGAGGAAGACTTCATAATTGAAATATTCCAGCACAGAGCTGGAACAGAGCTGTCATTTGCTTTGACTGTATTTTTTGTTATCGAGAAAATAACTGCGTTCTACATTTTCTATTTTTATCACTTACTTAAACGTTTGTGAAGAGATGGCAACCCGGGTTGAAATCGTAAGACTACGTCGCACCTGTTCTATTTAAACATTTATATCGCCTGGTCCGGTTTTAACTTGAAGTACTTGGTGTTAGATTCGTGTTAAATGTATCATTTTCCTGGTGTACTTTATTGAATAAATATATTCTACTATAACCAGTTGCCTTTTTTTTCCTGAACGGGGAGAGATTTCAAGTTTCCCCGAGGAAGATGTATTCATACACATTTTAAAATCGTACTGTGTTACGCTTATGCGAGTACATACGTGAAATGAATATGAAGTACGGAGTTTCGCTGTTAAACTGAGCGAATGTTACCGTGCGGCTCTTAGTGTAACCGGGGACGGTGCAGCGTTCACGTGAATGGGGCGTGCACCCGGCCATCAAACCCCTCCCATGCCTATTTATTTTGTTCATATGACTACTTTTAAAATAGACGAGTCGTTCCCTAACTTCATAATCCTCTACAACGTTACCAACATAGCAACAGCATCTAGTATCATTTCATCGTTTTGTAAGCAGACCTGAAAGGTGAATATGCGCTGTGAGATGAATTACAGATTGCCTTCTTCACCTGGATCCTCACCCACATATTCAGGGAATTTTGTGTCGTGCAGAAGACGGCTCAGGTATTTTATTTTTTTCACATTATGAATTTTTAATTTACTTTTACGATCAAAACGAAAAAGTACGGTCTTTCCAATGTTATAACGCGCCAAGCGGTGAACGTGTATTATACCATTAGTTACCATTAATTGTGTATATATAGCTTAAAAAAAAAAAAAAAAAACTTTACTGTTATGCTTTAATGAACTCTGTGCTCGTCATAATACTGGGGGTCTTACACGTGGGTGCTACTGGCTACCTGCTGCTTGTCACGTACGGAGTTCTGGGTAATGCCATGTACTTTAAGTTTTGTGTTTCTCCCCATATTGTGTTTTTAAATATATGCTTAGTCTTGCTTGGTTCCTCATTTAAGAAATCAATAAATTTGTACTTGAGTTTTATTAATTGACCACTTATCGATATCTACGCACGCTGCTTGCCGAAGTAATGCAACGTTTCTGTTTGCAGTATCCGAAAAAACACCGTTTATACAATGACATGGCAATAATAACTGTTTTATAATGTCTGCGCAAATACGCTTTTTATCGCCGTGTTTTTACGCCAGTGATTTTTTTTTTTATTCATACGGACAACCCCTTTAATATTATATGCAGGCGGCTGGAGCGCCGCCTAGTGTTCTGCAGAGAGTATGGCTCTTTGTTCGGCGTGAAACGTGCGGGTCTCCGCTCCGTAAGAGTAAAGGCCGATCGGCTAATATCGATAGGAAAGGTGAAATAATGGAGTCATCCCGCATGTTTCAAACCCCGGGAACCCAATACCGTAAGTCAAACGCGCTAGTATACGGGATGGTGAAGAAAGATGCCATCTGGCGCTGTAACAGCGGGCATCTTGATAGAAATCCGGAAATGTAACATTGAAGTCGTCGCTGAAGGAATAGCTTTTTAAAATGAATATTTCGGTATTGCTTTTAAGACCTGAAGTCGCTGACCAGTTAATGTTTTAGCCGAACCGGGAGGGGGGATCGGCAGGTTTGATACAAGGTTTCTGTTACCATTAGTTATTGCTTAATTAACAACGTCCAGGGCACACGATCTTAGTTCAGATTGCTACTAAGTGTTAACGGCTTTGTTCCAGCAGTGTTCTGTTGGCTGATCAGTTAGCATTCAACCCAGTACAGCATGTCGCTTTTCATTTGATATGTATCGGAGTCCCGATTTATTACGTTAGATCATTTCTTTCCGGAGGCTGTGACCCCCCCCCCCATTAGCGCGGGCGCTGTGCTGTGCTGGAGGGTGGCGCATTGCGTTAATGACGGGCATAGCTCGTGTATCGATCCTTATTTAAACTTGTTTTATCAAATATTATCCCGACGGAGATTGTTGTGCCAAGGCACTGTTCTCACAGTGCTTAGAAATACTAAAAACGAAAGAATATAAAATGCTCCTATATAGTGTTTTTCGCTATCTGGATTCGTAATGGCTTTGATGGTGCAGCCTGCTGTATCAAAGTATCGGTGCATAACGCAGCCGCAGGCTAAATGGTTTTCCGTGTTCAGCGAAGATGGACAAAACTAGTCTGCACTGAATTTTGTATTCTAGCACTGGCTTTGCTGGCTGTTTACCTGGTGCATGTGAACGTCTGACAGACCAGGATGTAATGTCCAGATGAAATTATTCTAATGTCTTTTGTTTTAATTTTTTTCCCTTCTCCTAGTGCATCTGGAGCAAGTATTGTAGCCATTGATAACAAAATTGAGCAAGCAATGGTAAGTTATATTTGTCAATTATAATTGGCTTTGTTCGTGAACAATGTAACTTTGCCTGCATATAATGAGTATAATAAACCTTCCCACAAAACCTTCTGTTGGTAAATAACTTTGAAATAATAGTAGTAGTAGTAGTAGTAGTAATTTTGATTGTAGTTTGTGTGACTGTTGCTTATGGTCCTTTCATGTTTCGCTAAACTATAATTTTTCCTTTTCCTACCACAGGATCTGGTGAAAAGCCATTTAATGTACGCTGTTCGCGAGGAAGTTGAGGTGTTGAAAGAACAGATCAAAGAGCTCTATGAGAGAAACTCTGTTCTGGAGCGGGAGAATGCAGTGTTGAAATCGCTGGCCAACAATGACCAGCTGTCCCAGCTCTCTATCCAGCTGAACAACCCATGTAATAGCAGTCCCCCGCAGCAGCCCCCAGTCAGCGGGGCCCCCCAGGACGGCGCTCAGCCGATGACCCCCCCCCAGCAGCCTAATGTCTCCTCAGTGTGAAGTGCATTTTATTACCCACAGAGAAAATGTGGGTGAGGAAAAAAAAAAAAAAGTTTAGTCTGCAATTTAAAAGGAAAAAAAAAAATTAAAAAGCCTGTCTTGTTTGCCATCGGTCTTCAACCTGTGAAGAGCTTCAGTGTATGCTGTTTGTCCATCCCAGTATTAGACAATCATTGTGTGAGAGCTTTCTTTTGGCTTGAAACCTCACGCTGGGACCGGCCTTGTCCAGGGGGTGTTAACTGCAACACAGGATGGGGGCTGAGCAGATGACAATGGGAGACGACTCTGGGCCTGGATCCTGGGGGCCGGTTACGGGACTGTCCAGGCTGGCTGCAGTAAATGGTCAGGATGCAGCAGTGTGCGGTAGAGCAATTACCAAGGTCAGGACGAGGAGCTGGCAGAGATGAGTCCTGTTTTATAAGGAGGTCCACTTGAACCTTTCCGTTTCCTGAAGTTGAGTTTTTAGGGGCCACTATGTTTCAACATGAATTCAATCCATGAAATCCATACAGTTCAGTTTTACTCTTTTATTTATTACAGGGCTGCTATTTTCATAATGTAAATGAACAATGTCACAGAACCATTCTTAAAAATATTGGATTTTGAACATTTGATATGTAAGACGATTGGTTATGCATTGAAATGGTGGCGTATTGCATAATCTATTTAAATATCTGGGCAATAAAGTAAACCCTGGCATAGTTCAAACACTAAAGGCAATTTGACTGGGATAGTTTAACAAATAGTTAAGATCCAGTTAGTGTACATTTTGTATAGTATAAAGTATTAAGAACATGGCACGTTTGTACATTAAACACAAGTTCTTGTCACATAAAATCTTAAATGAATCTTTGGTGAACTATTTTGATAAAGATGAAAAAGTTCATTTCTTTTGCTAGTTTCTTTATCTATGGAATGGAAAGGTAATTGCCATACTTCCCCGTCTTGGAAAAAAGACTTGTGCATAAGTAAAGACTGCTTGTGCATATTATTGGGGTGGAGGGAATTAAAAAAAAAAAGAAAAAAAGCTGTGAAATTGTTCAGCCTACTTTGTAACCAAAGAAGCAAAGCTGTGTAATTCAGTTTTTACTTTGTAATGCACATCCTTTATGTTGCTCCCCTTTTATCGTTACTTTTCGTTGTTTTTCTTCCCCTCTTTTTGCCGTTTAGCATGCTCTGCATGATCTATAATCTTCAAACCATTTTCTTACCTCATGTTTTGGTTTAGCACTCTTATTGTAACAAAGTAGTCTGTGAACAATGGAAATGGAAAGATGTTAGAGCAAAGAGCTGGCATCGCTGGAGATCTCGTCAGAGGAGAGTCCTGGAGTTCTGAATGCGCTTGGAGAAAATGAAGTGAGCCATCTTTTTGTTCATGTAAATTGTGTTTTGAATTTCATATGCAGAAAAAAGTTTTGTTACATTGCAAATTTTAATGTATTTAATAAATGCAACAATCAGAGTTCCAGATGGTGTTCTGTGTGTTTGAAGGAAACCACATCAGCTCAGAGGTTCATAAATACCGAACACAATGTTATCTAAAGGTGGACAATTTAGGTATATCCTCAGACATGGTTTGTGTCCATTTCGACTATCGTTAAGATCCTTTGCAGCTAATTTGTTAACCCAAGAGTAAACTGGTCACTGGAGACATTTGCCTGGCGTTTTATCAGAATGTATGGAATGAAAGGCGTGTTAGTTCAGTCGTCAAAAGAACAGTTTACCTGTATTAGTTACAGTAAGATTGTCCAAAGTAGATCATATTAAGGTATACAGTATTTTTAGTTTACTTGGAGTAAAGATTGTCAGTTAAAAGAAAATACTATAGACAATAAATGCAGCTTATAGAAAACAAATACTGATAATTGATCATAGCATGCAGACCTTGTTGGATGTGTCCATTACTGTTAGATTGAAAAGTTGGTGTTATCCAGTTAGTTATTCTATAGAAATGCAACAGACATTGAGGAAACAAAATATTTTTTCAGTTGCTAATTTACAGCTGTTCATCCCACTGGGTCAGTTGCTTCTCTTAGTATCCATCAGAGTGCTTTATCAACATACTGACTCGGCCGTATTAACTTGAAGCATGCAAGCAAATCAATGATTAAATTTAATAATTTGCCTAAATAAGTAAATCGGCTCCTTCCTGGTGCATTTAAGAAATGGGACCTGCTTTTTACTCTGGTGCCAAAGTCTCATCATATTATGCCACCTTAAAAGTAACAGATTTAAAGAAGAATTTCCACTTGCCAAAATACTGTGATACAAGTCATATAAAAAAAACCTGATAATCGCATGACAGCTGCGCTGCTTAATCTTAGCATGATAAATTGGACTTGTGCTCCACCTAGTGGCTGTAATATGTATACCATCTGTATTATATATTTTTCTACTGTTACTGAATATAACGTGCAACCAAGTATTTCTAGATTTTTTTTTTTGGTTAATGAGTCACTTTCGTGTAAAATTTTAGCTGGAAAGTAGTCCAATTGGTTCATGTTTTTACAGTATGAATTTGAATATGAATTTTCATATAAAAAGTTTGTTTGCAGCAGGATGTAGGAAAATAGATCAAATCAGGGTTGCGCACCATATAGAATTTAATTGAGAACAGCCCTGAAATTCCAATTCATTTCATGAATTTGAATTGGATCTTAATTATGGTTGAATACAGGATGTAGAATTGCATTTTGAATTTAAGGATGTAGAATTCAAATGGAATCGAAATGAAATAAAATCATATAAATACAGAGGTGCTGGAAAGTTTGTGAGCCTGTTTCTCTGTTTCTACATAAATATGATCTAAAACATCAGATTTTCAAGAATATCCTAAAACTAGATAAAGATAACCGACCAAGTTGGATCCAACTTCCTAGGAAAATAGGCAACCAATTCTTAGAAACACCTCCTCTATTACTCATCAGTTCAAGTTACAATTGTACGTATTCAAGGTTTCTGTTGGTAAGAGCCCAAGTTTATGTACTATCTGTTAACATATGCAGCATATACTGTATCAGTTATAAAAATGTCATGTTATTCAGAATGAAAGAACACAACATTTGAACCGTCACCTACAGAATAAGTAAATTATCTGTCATTTTGCAGAGCGTGGTGGCTTCTCATAGGAAAAGTTGAGTGTCTTCACCCAAAACTCAGTGCCGGCTATACTGACCGCAGTGCCCAACCGAAGAAACGTCCCAAACTCTCTATCTCCATGGAAAGTCAAACTAGTCCCTCACCCATTGCAAAACAACCATGTTTAGCAGAGGACGCCAACCCCTTGGCACACTGGATAAGAAACCAAACCAGCTTTCCTGACCTAGCACTACCAGCAGACACCTTGCTATAGCAGCTTTCTCTACACCTGTTGTCAGAATCTAAAGTGTCGCAGGAAAAATCTTCAGGCCGGAACAACTAAATGATAAAGCCTTTGAAAATCCTTTGCTGAATAAATTTAACACTATTGAACAATGAGTCAAGTGTATTGAAATAAACCATGATTAGATTTGCCATGATGTTTTGCGTTTTGAAATAATCCTGAGGTTGAACTGAAAGGCAAAACTTTTCTACACAAGAAAATAAAAAAGAGCAACTACATAAAATTCTTTTCGCCCTCTATACTTTCATTTGCTTTTTATGTTAAAAAATAAACTGTTAATTAGCAAGCGATAACAAAAAGATTATACATTTGACACTTGACTGGAATGTTACAGGTATGGAGGGCTGCAGTCATACGAGTAACCCTATCACTATAATCACTACGGTCTGATGACTCACGGAGACTCAAACTCAAACTACTGCAGACCCATCAACATGCTAACACACATATACAGTTAAATATGCGAAGACAAAAAATACGTGCCTGTGGAAAAGGACTTAGAGGACCAACATAAACCAAATATATATTTATAGAATAAGCTATAAGTTATGCACAATTTTTCCCATACAATCATGCAAATTTGAAGTACAGTTTACTCACTCTACATTTTTAGAGACTCAGTATATAGATCTACCATTTTGGCAGTAAATCTATTATATGTTGCATTACTTATGTTTTGCTAGATTAAATGACATTCATGTGTTGCTTTGAATTCCTTTGAATGGAAATAAATCAAATTCTTCCTGTCCTTCCGATTCAATATCCTGTGGGATGTGACAAATTCAATTCAAATTCCAGTTCATGAATGGAATGCTCTCCCGGTTTGATAGCCCTGCTCCTGACTCTACAGCATCCCCATACCTCCCCCACCATCACTGCAGATCAAGTCAGCAAAGAGCTGTGGGGACTCTGCCCTGGCAAAGCAGCTGGCCCAATCAGGGTGTGCCCTAGAATGCTTAAGGCCAGTGCTGCTGAACTGGGGGAGCCCCTCCAACATGTCTTCAAGCGCGGCCGTCGAGAATAGTTTAGCTAAACGGCCCTAAACCGTTTCCCATTCATTCTCTATGGTAGTGCTAAACCACTACAGATGTAATATATCTTTCGCCACTACGATCTTGTGGCGCTGTTGCGACAGACGCGCAGTCTCTGAAAACTTTTATTTT
>JAAGVU020025274.1:0-21922 GCA_011763525.2 Mormyrus iriodes
AGGATGGGGCGCCAACCCATCGCTGGGCACACTCACACACCATTCACACACACATGCATACCTACGGGCAATTTGGCGACTCCAATCAGCCAAGAAGAAACATTGACTGTAAATATACTTATAAACACCTATTTTTAAATAAGCACACATTGACATGAAGATGCAACCTGATACATTCGGTGTGGATCGCATGTAATCACAGCTGCTTCTCATGCACTCTGCTTACATGCACTGGCATGGGGAGATAACCCATTGGTTTCGAAAAGGAAGGGATGGACGGACTCGTGGATCCCTAGCGGCAGAGGTTCCCACACACAGCTGCGCCTGGTGGTCAGGTCCTCCTCCCTGTTGGAGGAGGATGAGTCACTGGGTGGACGTGCGATAAATCAGTTACATTGTTTAGGGGTGAGGAGAGTCATTCCCCCCCCCAACCTCGTGCGTCACAGCACCCTTGATACATCGCCCCCCTCCCCAGCTTGACATTTCGATATCTGGCCACAAGCAGCGATTTATATCCTTTTACTCAATTTCATCTGCTAGGTAAAAGATGATCAGCAGGCAAACATGGCTGAGCATCACAGAAGTCATGAGAAGAAAGTTCTATACCTTTAGGAGTTTCTGATAACGATCTTTTTTGTAGATGATGAGATTCTCTTTGCTTCCACTTTTGCCCCAATGACGTACAAACAGTCCAAAATGTCTTTAAATCTGAACTGGCATTGTTCCTCACTTCTCCTTCGCCAGGACAATTGTTAAAGTGAGATTAATTAAACTGAGGAATAGATATATATAAACACAAAAATATTTCCAGAGGTTATGCCTGGTTAGTGTTAAATAGAATAAATCAAATCAAATCACTGGTGTCAAAACCCTGCCTTGTTCCCTAATCCTAAACCCTCTGAGATTCCTTACAGGGTGTCCCCTGACTTGTGCCCTTGGGTAACCAGGATATAATCCAGATTCACTGCAACCCCATACTGGATAAGCAGTTGTGGAAAAGAGATGGATAGATAGGTATTACCTTATCTCATAACAAACCATAAATAACTTATGACGTGCACAGTTAATCGTACATGTTTGTTGCAAAATACTATTGTACATTGTTTGCTATTCCACATGTTCTCGCCTCATACATCATATGAAGACATCACAGAGATTAGCATCTTTGGAAGCTCCCTTTCACGCCATTGTCATAAGCGACAGCATCTTATTTACACATCCACATAAAACTCAATTGTCTGGAAAGTAAATAATGTCAGTTTGTAGACCTTGCAAAATTAAATTGAAATGTATGATCAGGTGGGTAATTTCTCAAGCGCGGTCACATTCATTGAATAAAACGACCCCCATTCTGCCGCCAAACATGAACAACTGACTGGTACCAGCTGTTTCAGCTTAACTGCTTAATGGGCTATTTTGTTCCATTAATATCATTTCCATTTAATGTAACAAATACAAAAAGTCAAAAAACATATTATAAGTTTCGGTGGTCAGTTTTTGTTCCATTCCTGTGACTTTTCTTTAATAAAAATCTGATCACAAAAAACATATTATAATGTTATATATAATATTTAAATGTTTTATTGTTGCTTTTTGTTTGTTTTTTTTTGTTGAGATACAGATGCAATTTGTTTGCTAGTTATCCTGGTTTTACAGATACAATTGCTTTGCAAGGTACACAGTGTGAGTTTGAGTGTTGGCTTCTATATTTATTCTCTATTGTTTGAAGGTGAGTGTGGAAGAGACTATTGTAGCGCAGACAAAGAAACTAAAAATTGTCTAGCAAGTGCACAGACTAACTTGGAAGGTGATTCCTCAAAGTTATGAATGTATCTTACTGGGATCATTGAGAATATTTTGTGCATGCGGTCAAGTGTGATGTGGGTTCATAGCAGATGAGAACGTGAGTGTTACAGAAGAAGGGTCTCAGAGTGTGGTCTGCTAATATGTGGCCCTCCATCCTTTGCTTTTTAACTATTCTCTGCATCTCTATTTGTTTTCTCCAGCATCAAGTGGTGGATCAAACTGCCAACAGATCTCGGGACTGCATCATCACTGATAATCTTTGTGTGTTAAATGAACGTCCACCTCCCCAGCCTACAGCAATGCAACATAGACTAATGTTCCAGACAAAAATATTTACGTCCTAACCATCTTGCATCTGTATTGTGAAATTTCATGCATCATATTTATGACTTTTATAAATGTTTGGAGGTTTTTTCCCCATACTATATTTGTACTTGACCTGCAAGTATATTCCTGTATCTGCGCATATACTGATGTTAATTTTACATGTGCTATATTGTTGTAATACACTGTAATACAGGTTTACTCACTTTTGATAAAGATATCAGCAAAATAACGAAATAATAATAGCTGATAATAATTATATTTGGGTAACATATGTCACTTTAAAAATGTACTTCAGCTTTCCAATGGTGCTCTGAACATTTTTCCTCAAAAGGTACAGTCATTTAAAAATTGCTTTGAAAAATAAAAACACCCAACCAATGGAGATCACTGAATACAGGTACAGCGTGTTACACCCTAGTACTTTCTTTAGAGGCTATTAAAGTTTCAGTGAAATGTGTTTGGCCGTACAGCTTTGTGGAATTGGGCAACCTTCAAAAATCTTGACCTTCTCTAACCTCAAATAGATGCCTTTGCTTGTGTATATTTGCTGTCTGCTTGTATTGGAAATGAATCCCTTTGGTCTATGTCAGAATAGAAGAAGAAAGTACCAGAAGACTTTTACCACTGCAAATAACAGCCAAAAAACCAGACATTATAAAAACCAGACATTATAAAATCAAAAGACCAAGAAACTAATAATTAATTTGTAGTACAGGTTTGGCCAAAAATGACTTATTGTATTATTCATTGGCATCTAATCTTGCCTTTGTTGCATTTTTTTATTGTTGTTGAGTAGCAATTTCATTGAATTGTATGCAATGCTGGCTGTGACCAGAGATTTAGAACAAAATTTTAATCACTGCTATTTTACATCATTGCGATTAAACTAATTTTCAGTTACAACAACTTAACAGAAGGACTAAAAGCCTATTTGAGTAAACAAGGTCTTATTGTTTTGGTTCACATGAAAGATTCGAAAGAATTATACATCCAAGGAAGCAAAGATCAATTCCAGTAACACATTTAATGGAAATCTGTAACACCGGTGTAGTAAAATTTGAGAAGAGCCAGACTTTGAGCCTCACACAGCCACCACCATACCCTAATCTGCAGAAATTTGTGGGGACTCTTTATTGGGATTGTTCATTTATTTTTGTTATGCCTTGACGTGTACAGCTCCAGTGCATGTGATGTTGCGAGGTCCCTGCGGGATTGTACTCATTCTGTAAGGTGTGCAGCCTATGGAAACCATCCAAAACTATGGATGCTTAACTGGAAATCTTGCCAAAAATTGGCCTTGATGAAAGGTAGGCTTTGTTTAACTGCAGAAAGAAAATGTACTCAGCCTTATTAATTAGTATGGAGACACATTTTTAAAAACATAAATATTAGGTGCTGTGCTTATATAGATTTTTTTTTTTGGAAAGACATCGTTCTAGAAAAACAAATCACATTATTTAATTTATACTGAGTAATGACTCAGCATCACAGTTCTGGTCTATTTATCTTTTTATAGTGAGACAATGTAAATCTCATTGTCATTCCATTCATATTCCATCACTCTGCATAATTAAATACCGCATGCAAATTCAAGGCAGTGAAGAGTCCATTAAGCTAGTAAAGGATGAGACATGTGGCATGAGTCATCGGCCAAGGTGCAAAGTAAAGACTTGTTCAGTGTCTGATAAAGGGAGTATGACATCTGCTATGAACACATATGCAGGTTTGACACTTTATGACTTCCTTAGTATTGCATAAGCAGCTGGAAGGTAGCTGGGTGGATGGATGGACTTTCACAGGATGATCACTTCCATTCTCTCTGACTACGGATTTAGTCGACGTTGTTGGAGGTCCATTACCGAGGCATCCTTGCCTCCCCTCCAAGGGTCACCTGTTTTTCAAGTTAGTACCAGGAGTGTGTGTCAATGCGCAGGAGAAACGTCCTGGACCGTGGTGGAATGTTGGAGAAATAAAGAAAAATGAATTACCAGGTGGTTTGTGTTATGCTTGCTTTTTTTTTGTTGGATAAGCAGGACAAATGGACTGTTTCCTTTTAACCGGAATAAAAGTTAAAAAAAATCGTGGACAACAATTGAGAGAGAGAGCTTCAATTTAACACCCAAACTTTCAAAGTCATCAACAAAAAGATAAATAGTAAAAGCAAAAATATTTAAGTGGAATAAGTTTATATCTGGCAGTTTGTATAAAGTCTTTTTTTGGATTGATATCATACACCTTCTTCACCTGAAGGGCTGGTAACACTTATGAATGTTCACACTTTGGCATGACTCACCATTAAAGAATTAAATCTATGAAAAATCACATTTTTACTCCCATTTTAAGAGAAAATTCCAGGCCCATTTTTTCGATTTTGTTTCAAATCTTATGATGGCAATGACAATATTTTCTAATACACAAAAAAACTTCATAACAAATATGAAAATATATTAAATATATTAATGTACACGTGATTATAATATGCAGAGCCGTGAATAATAATAATAATAATATTAATACCAGCATCTCCAAATCCAAGGCCATGATGACTGCCATGGATACGTGCATCAGTTTAGCGATAGTGGCTCCTTGTTGGTGAACTTAAGTCCTAAAACAATGCTCACACTCCAGTCAATTTATGTCCCTGCGAATTTAGGTGTCTCTGCAGGGTGGCTGGTGGAGTTCGGAGAGCCAGAGGGACCTTGAGAAAGATAGAGAGGAGTCAGCTGAGGCGGATTTGGCATCTTACCTATGTATGCCATCTAGATGGCACCCGAGGGAGGCATTCTGGGCATGTCCTATTGGGCAGATTGGGCACATGGTATTAGCCTGGAGAATAGCAAGCGAATAAAGAAGAAATCAAACAATTGAAAAGAAAAGTGAGAGAAGACTGAAAGAATATATCCATAATATCTTTTTTCCAAGAGGAAATTTAATGTCTATGTGTTTTATTGCTAAGTCATTAGCTCTTTGCGAAGGCCCATCCCTCTACTTCAGATTTCTGACTACCAGAAGGGACCGTTTCTTTCCTCCAGAAACAATGAAACACCACCTGAAAGGTTCCAGGGTATTAACCTCGTGTGACTAAAGGAAGCTCACTCTCTGACTGGCACATAAATGTACTCAAGATATCTGGAACAGTTTTATTGATTAAAATTTCAGACTCACTGAATATGTCAAATGCAGAGTCTAAAAAAAAAAGTGTTGAGATCAACGTGGAGGGCGTGGAATCATTGGCAGCATAAAATTACCTCTTTAGGTCTATTTTTTCTAATTATCAATCATTGGCCAGTTGGCTTTCCTACAATGTCCACTGATAAAACAAGGACAGGTTGAGATTTACTTTGAAAATGGGACACAGCTGTAATAATAGTTTTCCATGATGGGTGATCCTGTGGGAAGTGTGCCAACACTTTTTCTCCCTGTGTCAGCAGAAAGTCATCAATGCTTCAGTCTTAGGAATTTAGGATGTAAGTGGCCAATAGCCTAGTGTCTAAAGAATCCAAAGGGTGAACTCAAATGTGGAGCAAGAGTCAGAAGCATTCAGGATGCTGGGTTAGCATCAGTCTCAAAGGCAATGGACAAATTGACACCATAGGAAAAAGGCACATAAAAAAAATTTCAGTGGGCAGGTTCAAATCCTTTATTTTACTGTCACCAGTCAGGCACAGAGCCAGGTAGCAGTTAACCCCCTTCAAACTCTGCTTCAGCCCCCCAGGTTAGCAAAATCAACAGAGAGGGGACCCCCCATGAAATTTATTTCTGTTTATGAACCTACCCTAAGGACAAAGTCTACAGGAACAGGAAACAGCTGTTCTGTACAGTACATCAAGCAGAGTTACATTGCATTACAGTACACTGAGCCGATCTCAATGGAGTGTGAAGGCCCTGAGCAGACCCACTCCAGCATGTTCTGAAGCTAAGAGGCACTCTTTTCTAATCAGATGCACAAAGTATTCTATCAATATTGCCTTTTTAAAGAAATTTCCTATGGATACAGTATTTGAGATATATTCATAAGATGTTATTTAGAAATTATCAATAAAGTACAATACTTTGCCAAACTTAGGACCATAATTGAGTCAAATAAGGTGACATTACAAGAACTGCGTAGAAGCCATTAACAATATAGCAGCTTGATTTTTGCAAGACTGACGTAAAAAATCATAAAGAATCACATAGTGTGAGTGAGTACTTAAAGGGTGCTTGACTGATCTATTTTTTACCAAGTTTGCATACCGGTAGTGTAGCTGTTGTAATACCTTTGAAAGAAAGGCCCTTATTTACCAGTAAGATTACTTATTAATTTCTTGTTGGTGATCTCTAATTATTTGACCTTATGTAAATCAGCTCCAATTACACTGATTGCTTTTATAGGTAGGACATATGTAGGTCAAGAAAGGAGGTAAAGGGTGATATGAATTGCATACTTGTAAAGACTACAGCTTGAAGTTACAGAAAAGGTGAGATGTAGGGGTAATAATATGCTTCGACTTGTCAAACACATCAGAGTTTTTCTACAGTACATGTAAGGGCTTCCTGCATGCTCAAGTGCTTAAATAAGCAGACACAGATTTACACAACAAGGAATCATTTGACTAAGTGCAAATATTTCATGGAGCTACGTAAACAGATGTCTGCACAAAGCTCTGTTACAGACCATCTTTCTTTCCACCCCATCATCTGCAGATACTGGAGGTGATAATGTCAAGATGATATCAAGCTCTAAGTGCCGGGAAGAATCCTGCAGAAGCTGCAGCCCAGATGAGGGTTCTGTGCTCTGAAAGTGTGGTTGTGCAGTGGTGAGACACATAAAAGCTGATGCCATATGCAGAAGTCTCAGATATAAAGTAGTCAGTAAGGAGTAAAATAAACAAACAAACAGACACATGCACACAGAGTATGTAGTATATATATATACACAGTACCAGTCAATGGTTTGGACATGCCAAGCCGGGTACAAATGAGAGTGATAGTGTCGTATCACATGACCTGGCCAAATGACATAAACACTGCAGCAATAGTTTTGGAGGAGTCTGAGCAGAGAGGCAAGGAAAAGCGGTCAATTAGGGCTCAGCATCAGGGCCAGTGAACCATATAGGCGACATAGGCGGACACCTACGGCTCCCCTGCGTGAGGGGGCGCCGACTTGCCAGCCAATTTCCCTTTGCCTCAAATGTGGGGGGGCGCCGGCGGTAATGCTCGCCTAGGGCGCCACATCGGCTAGGACCGGTGCTGCTCAGCATATATGTGGAAACTCCCTCAGGACAGCTGGAGAAGCATTCCAGAAGGCCACCTCATGAAACTGGCATAGAGGAGACAGTAGGGTCAGCCAGTCCCTGGAGCATTTGGGGTTAAGGGCCTAGCTCAAAGGCCCAATGGTGGGATCACGCTGCTGACCCCAGGATTTGAACCAGCAACCTTCTGAGTCCCAGCCCACAGAGCTGCCCCCCTGACAAAAATTATAAATTTTTTGTTCAATACTTTTTTGGTCAGTGCATAATTCCATATACAGACGTGGAAACAATCAGGAGACCACAGCACAATTTCTTGTTTCACTCATTTCTCAAATTATGGGTGTGTGAATATGAATAATATATTTCTTTTTTTTTGCAAACTGCAGCCTGGTTCTTCTCCGTTTCTCATTAATGAAGGGCTTCTTCCTTGCTTTGTGGGACTTCAGTTCTGCTTCATCCCTCAAGTAATCAAAAAACAAGTACAATAAAGAAATTTACTTTCATGCCGCGAAAACACTCTTTGCTGTATATCTCCACAAAAAACTTGTCCAAACTCTACAAAGCAGCAGTCTGTCTGCTTGCAGTGTGGTAAACTGACCTGGAGCGTGCCCTTCTCGACCCTGTAGCACCATGAAAAGGTCAGGGTTACATTTAACATTGCATTGAGTTGTGCCCCATGCTTATATGGCTTATAAGTTTTTAATGACATATGTGTTTCATATTAGAACAAAACTGTTAACATATGTTACTCTGAGTCTGCCCTGTGAGAGCAATACCAGCCAGACTACTGGTCAGCTCTCATCTTCTCAGCAATCTACATATTAACTCACATTTTTTTTCTTTGCATGTGTTTGTCAGTGTCTCTGGAGAGTAGAGGGCCATCATCTACGCACGTTTATTGGAACTGTTGCCGCTGTAGGTCTTAAAGTTTGCAGCCTAGTTGTTCACCTAGTCCATTAAAGGCTTTCGTCAATGACGGGGTGGGGGAGGGGGGTGAAGTTTCGTGGTAAATTATTAGCGCAGCAAGACAGTCGGCTTATTGATGGTGCACCAATGTGGAGAATCCATCCATAAAAGCTCACTGGAGACATTTAATTGGCTGCGGAACTTCGCACAAAGTCATTTATTTGCCGGTTGCGAATGGCAGATCTGCTGGCGGGCGTGCATTTTAATTTGCCGCACTTGTCAGTCCTGCATGTTTCTCTGCGCGGGTATCCCGATGTGTCCGATAATCAGTCTCTGTCATTCTTTGCGGGTTTGATCCCGACACTCCCCCACTGAGCAGCTCTTACCGCTGTAGAGCCAAGCCCAAGCCCCCATCAGAGAACGAGCGCAACTCGAACAACAAGCGTTCAACTTTCTGTTTCTTCGTCTTTTCCTGCTATTCCCCTGTGAGTTTATGACCAGCCTCCCTGGAATAGGTTTAATTATTTATAAATGATGTTTTTTCCTATTCATATTTTTCCAATTCCCGCTTTAATCGTGGCTTTTCCCTTAGCGCACACTAATGTTTTGTTTTGATTGCAGCCTACTGCCTTTCTAACACATAGGCTCGCACACACACGATATCACACTCAGTCACACCCCTTTTAAAAGTGATTCCCTCTTTGCTGTTTGTAATTCTTACAAACAAAGGGTACAAAGGGTATTTCTATTTTCTGGAACTTCTAAATCCACACACAATGGGCACTTGATTTTGAGGCTACCTTTCTGACACGTGACTTACAAAGTAAATGCATTGAAGTGAGTTTATAATTTACCATATTGTATAAAATATATTTACACATGCTACTGATAAAATGTATTGAAGCAGATATTTATAATTACATCATTAACAAAGATGTACAGGCAAAAAAGAGAGGTAAAAAGGTATGCTTGAATCCCGTAATTGAATGGAGTACATAGAAAGTGCACTTGGAGGTGTCATTTAAAAATCCCATGAATTACCCTCGGATCACCCTGGGCCACTTGGGTTTAAAGGTGCTCCAGACCATGACAACGGTGTAAATGGTAGTGAATTATTACCTCAGCGAGTTGAATGGTCGCCTTCAACTGCTTGTCCATTCCAACAACTTCTGAGGGAAATCTCACGGCTGACCTTTAGATCCGTGGGAGGGTGTCGAAATTATTCATCCTGATGCATTTTCCGCAAGATAATCACTTGCAGGAAAAGGTTATGGAGTCCCCAGTATGAAGTGATGCTATGCACCTTTTACCCCATTCACCATATGCATACGATAAAGTATCACTCCCAGAACTGTTTTAATTGTTTGTGGAAATTCCATTTATATATCACCATGAAGGATGTACTTGGGACTAAATCAGATTAACTCTCCCTATTGCCCAGCCATTGTTATTGCGTCATTTTTTATTTGTTTTTTCGGTTGGCGGATGTGCTTTGTAGAAATCGCATTAGAGACATGAAAGCTACGAACGGCTGTGCAATCAGACCTGCTAACACATGGCGAGAAATGAGCCACAGGCAGATCACCATGACTCAAGCAACATGGCAAACAATCTAGCAAATATTAATGTGTTATAATTTGTAAATTCTGAATACGTTTTCCAGCATTAATAAAAACGAGTATATACCTTTTACAGATTCTGCGTCCAGGGCTTCTGTGCAACCCGTACTCCAAAAAAAATGTATTTCAATACAGGACAGTCACTAGCAGCTCAAGACATCCGGAGTTTAGGTCTAGTTCTTAAACTGAGAGCCTGGTTGAGACATCTGAGCTAAGCAAATTATTTGCAGCTCGTTTGGATTCATTTGGGCCCCCAGCCTAATGGTGCCTCCGCTTTAATATACTGTATATCCAAACTGCTTCTGCTTTTATCTGCAATTTTTTGAAAAAACAAAATATATTTTTTTATATTGCAAATATATTTATACATTTAATGCAAGTATAAGCAATATCATAGCGATCTTGTAATGCTTGAACGACAATACAAGTGGCAAATGGTTTAGGAAAACAAAAAACTGCTTATCTGACCTGGTAGGTCGCAGACTGTACTCTTCAGTCAGTGCAATTTCACACTAGTTACAATACAGATGCATTTACCCAAGGTAATACAAGTTCTGTTGCTATTTTCGCAGGTAACCACGCAACGCAAAGAGCCACAAACATAAAAGGATTTCCCTGGGTCTATGCCATGAATATAATGCATGTTATTTGTCCCAAAATACATGATTCCAGGGCAAGAAACAGAGGACTTATCTACCACCTTCTTCTGGGTTAAACTGTAGCAAATCACTGTAACACTCTATGGAATTCTTATTGGCGTTTTCCACTTCTATGGGAAATCTGGTGCGTTCACTGATTTTTAGCTATTGGCAGTTAGTTTTGTGCCAGATGCTATTTGCACCCAGGTGCCAGTAGCCAACAATGCTATTTGCACCCGGGGTGGATAGCCAATGTGGCTATTTGCACCCGGATGTATATAGCAGGTAGATGCTTTTTACACCCAGGTGTCAATAGCCAATAATGCTTTATTATTGTTATTATTATTGTTGTTATTGTCGATACTACTATACCTTTTATATTTGTATCCCACCTTGGTTCCTTCAGCCGTTCAGTTGGTGTGCAGCCATGCAAGCAATACAGTGAGATTTAAATGTACGTTTTTTGTGCAGCCAGGGGGCAGGGGCTGAGGAGGCCGGGTGTAAATAGTCAAATAGATGGGCAGATGCTGTTTGCACTCGGGTGCAAATAGACGCTCCCTTAGTGTTTTTTTGGACATCCTGGTTTATCCTTCTATCTTCCAGACACTTATCCTGGATAAGGCCATGCAGGGGGATTCAGATGGCAGAGGGTACAAGACTGGAGAATACCCCAGATGGGATGCCAGTCATCAGCAAGCTCCAAACACATGGAGCAGAGGTGGGACTCAAACCCCCAACCCTGAAGGTGTGAGTCACTGTATCATGCTGGTATAGTTTCTAATCAATTTGTTGGCCAGAAAGAGAATATCTGGCATGTATCAACAAGCCTTCCGATAATTGTTATGTTACAAGGGGAACGATGACACCTGAGCCTATATGGAATGCGCGCTTCTGCACAGTTGGTGTCAATTAGAAGATGTTGTTTTTGGCACAGTTTCCCTGTACATACAAGGCTCTTGTTTTAACACTTTGTTATAAGTCAAGCAGGACAAGTGGATGATTGACTATAAGCATTTTTTTTGCGTATAAGAGTTTATATCTTTCTTAGCCCTAAAATTAACCCTCTCTGTAATCGATTTATTTTGTTTTCATAAGTATTAAGTTAAAACATTTTTCTTTGGTGGCATAACAAAAAGGAACTAATTCTGCATATTTAAAAAAAATGGCCAGTTTGTAATACAGCGGTCCTTCTGGTGTCTTCCATTACTCACATTACTCTATGATTGCATTTGAATGCTGGAGACGCCTTGCATGCAATTTGTTGGGTGGTGGTTTTATAATGGTGACTTTTCAAATTAAATTAAAAGCTAATTCAATAGCTTGGTATAAAATTCATAAAGTGGAAAAGTGATGGAGAGGATTGCAGCACATTATCCAGTGGTTTCAGAGTTTACAATTTTATTGGCATTTTATTACTAGTTTTATTATTGTTACTATCAGCCTGTAAGGCTGGGATTTGAATTGAGCTCAATCTGAGATCATCATGTTATTTCGTGACTCTGTATATGTAAAGGTCCTTTAAGATGGATTGACAAACCATCTCGTGTTTGTCACTGTGAGTCCTAACAACGGATACTGGTAATATGACCTGGAAGATCTGTTAAAAAGGTATTGAAAAATAAGAGAATTTGGGCTGAAAAAATAACATTACATAGACAATTAGCTAGTTGATGACAAAGATGTTTAGCCAGTCATTTTCGTTTGCATGTTGACGATATTCCTTCAGATCGCAAAATATATTTCACAGTGGTTTATAACTCATTGAAAATGATCAGAAGGAATCTCCTTCTCATTCAAACAGGCAGCCTTTCATATCAAAGAATCTTCGCAGATCAACATCTCTTCAAAGGCCTTAAGAGCGAAGCTGTAGAATTCACATCTAGCGTTCACAGCACCAGATCCTGCGTTTCAAATTTTCGTGCAGCACATCATGACCTATTTGCCTTCAGTCGTGAGCATAAACTCGGAAAAATATAGAACGTTTATTATTATGTGTACGTTCCGTGAAGCTGATGTAAAGTTACTTACAGCACCGTTTAAATCTGTCTGACAGGAGTCCATCATCTTCCATGAAAAAAATTGCTTCAGACATCGCTCCAGGTGTTGCTCTGCACAGCATGTTTCAGTGAATCTTCAGAAACGCAAACAAACATCTTCTCTTTGAGAAAACTTCAGAGCCTCATAATATCAGTCAACCATAACCCTTTTTTTTCACCTTCTAAGGTAAACTGCATATTTTACCAGTCATTGCAGCATTCTGCAACAGAATGATGACTTGATTTTGCGTGTTTGGAATTTCTAGTACAGAGACTCGTTCATCTATCACCATTATTTAAAAAAATATTCAAAGGTCAATGTACAGAGCATAGCTTCACACCTCCAAATTTCATTTTAGTTATATTTTTAATTTTTAGCATACTGTCCATTTAATTTTAACTTATTTTATGAACTAATTTAACTTGTTTTCTTCATCCATCAGTCAATCAAACAATATACAGAATTTCACATTTAATTGTAAGTTTTATTTTGAAGATGGATAGCTGGATGGAAAAAAGTGCTTCAATTTCATCGGTTCCCATGTTCAAAATACCGTAACTGCTGAGGAAATGCTGAAGAAAGTCATGTATCTGAAAGGAATAATCACACTTTAATTCCATTTCTACTTCTAATGAGAAGCCTCAGTGTTTTATTACCGAAGTGTTACTTCAGTCAGTGATGATATGTTGTTTCATAATACGCTCCTGTTAAAAAGGCATGTTTGGATTTGATTTTAAATTTTGTCAATCTTCTGATTTATTTATTTTCAAATTATGTGTTTTGAAGGATCTCCCATTCTGTAGTAGTAACGATAACATGTACTTAGTCCCTCTATTTTAAATGCGAATTCCTGTTTCCCGATCACGTTATGGCATGTGCTAGCTAAGGCAGACAATGAGCATGTCTGCTAACAGCACATTAGCGCAGACACCATCATGGCCACACTCCCATTTCTTCCTGAGATGGGCCCCCACGTGCGGGCCCATTAGTCACAGGTGTCAGGTGTAGCCAGGTTTGGGATCTTTTGGACAGTTGGAAAAAATTTACCGAAGACACAAGGTGCAAAACTAAAAATGTTTTTATCGTATTACATGTAATAAAAAGGTGCCGATTTTGGTTTTTTTGAATAAGGAACTTAACCAAAATAATAATAATAAAAAATACTAAGCTATATTTTTCTTTATCTCCCTGCATGTCTAACTGAAACTGAAACACAACTGGAGAACTGTTTTTTTTTTTTAAGTTTTATTAAAAAAAAAAAAAAAGTCAACATTTGATGTCACTAAGCAAGGTTTTGATTGTAGTAGAAGTGTCTTGGACAGTAAGCTATACATGCTAAATATATAGTTTTTTTCACCTCAACCATGATCATTTATGATTATTTACAGGGGTGTAATGCTCTCTAATCCTCACTTGAACAACACTTTGGACAAAAGCATCTGCTAAATAAATATATGTAATGTTATTTTTTAAGAAATGTGAGAGAGCCAGAGATTCACAAGATGTTTTCTGCAGAAGATATCCCCCAGAGTTCCAGTGCATGGACAGTCTCTTTCAGAAATTGCGTGACCCCCCTTAAGTACACACTTTTTGTATTATTAAGTCAGAAGACTCATAATATATTGTAACAATGTATATCTGGTTTTGAACCATGTTGCACAAATTGTACTGTAATTTTATCCATATCGGTTTATTTTAAAAAAAATTAATTGTGGCCATTTATTTAATGTAGCTTCCATAATTGTACAAAGTTTGCCTACCAGTGCATATTATTCGATTTAGTGGAAATATGTGACAGATTCAAATAATATGTTCCTGCTGTACACTCATTATGAACAGTATTCCAACAAACCTTTTCAGTATTTCAGCAAAACCAGCTCTTCCCTCTAAAAACACATTCCACTATAGAAAGAAAACCTGGAATATGTTGCTGTCAATCTAATTAATGTTTTCCCTGTGGAAGCCTTAATACAGATATGCATCTCTGGTGGACTCCTAAATCCTAAAGCCTTGGCATTTCACCAATTCAACCAACCAATCAAAGATAAGAGGATTTACTGTTGTGAGCAATGGCAACTCTATCTTCTAAAGTATCTCCAGTTCTTTTGTATCTCAAAGACAGGTGTCTCACGGATTCCTAGCGCTCTTGTATGCATGATTTTTCCCTTAGTCTACATGAGTAGACAGTAGAACGTTCCATCTGTACAAGGCTGAAACATAAAACTCAGATGTGTTTTGCTCTAGAAGCTAATAGAGCTCATCTGAGCCACATAAGCTCAAATGTGGTTGTTATGGATGCAAGCATATTATCTTTGTTGTGACGACCTTCCCCAGTGACAAGCTAAAGAACGCTGTTACAGCAACTTTCAAACTATGCTGAGGCTGTATTCAAAGTAGTTCACTTATTCACTCACTCCCTATAGGAAACCTTATGTAGGGATTCAGTCAATGGACACTGCATTCAAAGATGCTCTGTGCTGTTATCCTAGCAACCTGTGACAGCTGACATTTGTAAATAGCATCAACATAAATAGAATAAAAGAGAGAAAGTGATTATGGATGGGTAGGCCTGTAATTTTACAACATATAAGGGAAGCACTGCAATATATATTAGCAGTTTTTTTAGTTTCAAAATGTTCAACACTGGACTAGAAAGTCAGAGTTTAATGTATAATATAGACATGTGGCCATCTCTTCATTGGTTATGAAAACTGCTCACATTCAGATCAAACTCTTATGAAAGCTGCTTTCAGAAAGGTGAGAATTTCATAACTAGTGATATCCATAAATATATGTCTTGGTTGCTGTGGTAAAAAATAGGCCAGACAAGCTACAAAAGCCATACAAATCAAGCATCATTTTCAGTAGCCATGTGCGTTGATAAATAAGAGAATTGTTAAATAAACAATTGGCATTCATAAACTCCACGGGTTTGTTTTTTCAGTATCCCATTTCTGCAGTGGTGGGAGTGGCCTGTCATGTATGTATTTCAGCTCCCAGTATGAATAGCAAAACAATGCTGATTATATCTATTCTGGCATTTTTCTTCAACTATGCAGTCATTTGTTTGTATAACTGTATAAAGGAATCAACATAAAGAAGCATTTTAAAGATCCTCATCTTCTGATCCGTTTCCTTAAATGTTATGAATGCAGATGCAAATATCAGCTTCTCCCACAACATAAAGTGCTACCAGCTCATAATGCATTGGCATTAAGTTGTGAATATTGTTGGTCTAGTTCACAAACAAGAATCTCCTGTCAAATTGTGACATTGTCATAACATCACTTGAGCAGCAAGCTGTATTTGCAGATCAGACAGTAAACAAGTATATATGTGTTACTTAAACTAAATTGCGTTCATTGTATCATTAGACATAAAGTCATAAGAACTTTAGATGCATGGTCGTAGGCACTGTGCATCAGACGTTTACTTTTAAAGAAAAGACTATGGTGATTTTTAAGGGCAATTGGGAGGGATGTTAATCCTTATCTAACATTTTTTTGCTGAAGCATTTCTGAGTAGTGAGTCAAGAATCACATTATAATATATGAATGTGGGAAGAAAACAAATATTTTGACACAGTAGCTGTCGGTACATTCTTTCTCGGACAGGCCAGCATTTCTGCGGGGATTTTAGAAAATATTGGAATCTGAACGCAATGACGTTTAAGAAAGATCAGTTTAAAGTTAAAACTTCCTGATCAGTTCTGGAAGGTGATGCCAAAAGGTTCTCCACGTTAGAGCCCAAATACTCGGAGTACAACATAATTCCAATATAATTTCCAACATAATTTTATAAATTGGTACCATTTTATTTAAGCTAATTATAATAATATAAATTATTATAAATAAACTATAATTGTTATAAGATATATTATAGTTGTCATAGTTATATTTTTCACAATTCAGTGTTATTCTTTCACATTACTCTATGATTCAATGTTTAAATTATGAGATTAGATAACTGTATTTACAGTTCTCTTCTAGTAACTATATGATGATCCATATCTGTCATATCTGTTTCTGAGATTTTCCGTTCTTAACTGGTTGTTTTATCAAAGCCTTTAAAACAAGATACAAATGGCAAACAAAGAGATAACAACCAGACTAAAAAGAAAGATGTGCTGAGAAAGTGAATTTATGCAACAAGTTGGGAATAGATGTCAAACGGTAGATCAGCAGGTATCACTGCCAGTTCTGAGAGTGTGGGGTTTGCACCAGCTACACTGGTTTCCACCCACATTCTGTTCAGGGAAATTAGTGACTCCTTTAGTTTTTGACTATAAAAGGGGGTGGATGTATATCAAAGTGCCCTGTAATACACTGCTTGGCCATTTTTATTAAGCTTCATCTTATACCCCATACGTCCTGGAACATTCTCTGGGTCACTGTAGGCTTAAGTATGCAAGTATCACACTGCTTTTTTCATCTTCATTATTTGTGGTTTTGCATCTCAGAATATAATTCTTGACTTGAATGATGTAAAGTATTAAATGAATAAATGAATTTATTTTTTGCAAAAGTTGTTGTTACATATCCTCTTGCAGCACTCTGGGGATATTTTCTCTAGACACAGCAGATGAAGAAAAGAAAGTCCTTATCTCCATTTAAATGTTTAAGCATTTCCTTTAAGCATATATAATGTCATCCAGCTAATATTAGTTATAAAAATCCATCCATCCATCCTTCCATTTTCCTTTTATCCAGTACAGAGTCCTATAAGCCTAGAGCATAGGGCACAGACTCCATAGGATGCCAGTCCATCACAGAGCATACACACCCAATTACACGCTGAAGGCACCGATTCTGATTTCCTTGGCCCATGGGAGGGAACCAGAATGAATAATTTTAAATAATCACATTAAAAAAGAACATAATATTGTTGGTTACGTGGCAGCCTCAAGTTGTAATTTTGATGGGTAATATTCATGAAGTCTTTATACTGATTTGTTATAAGCAGAAATTATTTAGCAAATCAGAAGGTAATTGAATCGAGTTAGTGTAGATGATGACGCTGACTGGGTTGAGTAGGTAGAAGATGGATGGATGGATGGATGATATTCAGATGATCATTATGATTATCAACTTTAGTTTCCTTATCTTCTAAATCTTTGCCCTGGTTTTGTTTCTTTAGTCCTTTCCCTGGGTAGATCATTACACCACCCTGCATCCAGTCACCAGTCCCAGTCCTGGAGTTTAGCTGCTTTCTGCTGTATCCTGTCTGAAGAACTGAGGGATCATTGGGCACGAGACCTGGCAGTATGGGTGGAAAAGTTCAGGTCAGGTGTTTTTCATCCATCTTGTCCCACTTTGCGACAACAAAACCCTTTTTAACTGATGTCTTTGAGCCCCAAATTGTGACACGCTGGTTGTTTTTAATTCTCCATCCTTGACCCATCCAAGGTGAGACAGGTTCCTTTTTAGAGACAGAGTTGGAAAGCCACAGGACAGAGAACAGCCAAGCACCCAAGGTTACCATCCGAAGTCTTGCGCCTCTCCATGCGTTTCCCTGCCAGTGACTCACAAATAGCAATGCATGTCTGTACAGATTGCCAAGATTACCAAAGATTATCACTGGGAGGTTAAAAAAAACACTGGCACACTAAAGAACTGTTGATACCAAAATAAGCTGCCCCAGAACAGAGGGAGAGGGGTATGTTTGGGAGGAAGCCAGCATGTTAAGGAACACTGACAACACACAGTACAGATTGTCGTTTGTGTATTTGTGTTGCATCATCAAATTCCTTGCTTATGCACTATGTATTTTAAGGCTTATTGGCTTTAAAATGCCCTTCTTGTTGTACATTTTTAGGAGGCATTAAATATGTTTGAAAGAAATAAACCTGAACTTGTTCCTGCACCAAAGGATCAAAGACAGTCATATGTATATATCTGTTTCTCAGCATTACGATTCTGTTTTTTTTTCTTGTAAAACTGAATTCCCCTGAATGGGAAATGTTGGTCAACCAGTACATTTCGCTCCCCAGATTTCATTCTTTTGAACAACAGGGTTTCCTGGCACAGATAATCTATTAACTGCTTCAAATTCTAGATTCAAATCTTATTCTTGCACTGGTAGGCATAAGGCCCCTTCATTTGAGAAGTTTAAGTATTTTGGTAGAAGAGAAAATAAGAGTGCATGCACTCACCTCATTCGCATATATTGCAACTGAGAACACAAAAGAACAGCCCAGACTTCATTATTTTATTTAATTCAATTACTGTCACATTGCTTTGAAGTTCTATCACAGAGCTACTAGAGACGGAGAGAGAAGTTCCTGCCACGTTGGACATCATCTGATATTAATTGATAAGTACAGTTGAGGTTGCACATGTGCAGCGCTTCTAACATTCTGCGGTGGACCTGGAGAAATGTGGCAGCAGATGTTAATGTCAGGAAATGGCTGTTCTTGGATTTTATTCATGTATTCATCCAACAGTACTGTTTGCCAAAATGGGATTATGTTCCATTGCTGAATGTTAAATTTATGTTCTCACCTCACCTCCACGAAATAATAAATTCTGCAGCACGATATGGCGCAATAGGTCACACCCACTGTGCACGTGTATGAAGTTTGCATGGCTGACCTATGTGACCATGCGTTTACACTAATCTTTAAATTTCTCATAGTGTTCGAGTGTGTATGTGCAGGTTATGGATGGACACCCTGACCAGGGATCTGCTTTGTGGAATAGGCTCCAGAATAGGCAGAAATTATACTTTATTTGCAATTTGCACAAGTACACTGGAATGCTTCTCTTCTCTTGTTCTCCTTTGACTGACTGCCTGACCGACAGACAGACAGACAGACACAGACAGGGAGAGAGAGACACACACACACACAGACACACACAAGCTTGCGGTCTGAACGCAGGGTCAGACCACTTATCCGGCATCCCTAGAGAACTGATCCTCAACTGGTGGCTTCATGACGCAAAGATGGGTGACGGGATCATTTTTTTTAAGTGCATGGACACATTGAGATATTGTTGCTGCACTATTTACAGTATTTTATATTTACTATTACTGCACTAATTTTGGGAAATGCATTTTTTGGATTTTTTTTTTTTTATTTGGATCATGATTTTAATGACCAAAGAAAAACATGAATCCAGAGGCTAAGCCAGTTCAGAGGTGCTGCACTACAGCACTTTGGGGATTAAGGACCTCGCTCAAGGGCCCAGTGGAAATGTGATTATACTGCTGGAGACTGGACAGGCAACCTTCTGATCACAGGTACAGAGGCTTAGCCTGCCTAGTCACTCACTGCCCCAAACTGATTAATGGATGCTATATTTAGTATTAAATATTTCATATAGTGTGACAGTGTTGGACTATTTTCACACAATGATTAACAAGGACTTTTTAAAGTCAAATGCATAGGGGAACTATTTATTTAGTTAATGATTGATTTAGTTTCTAGACATTTCCCTGTCATTTAGCAGATACTCTATGACCAGGGACAAGACATTCCATGTCCAAAAGTATAAAGTGTTCTCATTTTCACATGATGGGCAGGTCTGAAAAGCTGCGAGTTTGTTAGTGGCTCATGGCCACTGAATGGACCACCAACAGAATGATTATGAAGAATTCACATACAATCTCAGCCTTTGGAACCGGAGACCTCTGTGCCATGCATGTACAGAAAAAAAAACTGCAAGAGCAGCAATGTGCATGCCAGAGACTTCCACACAGAATTCAGTACATATGCTTTACACCGTTTTTCCTGTGTGGACAGTACAGGATCAAATACAGGATTCTCTTTTGTATAATATAGGAAAGAATTCAATATTAAGAAACAGTTTGTCCGGGAAAAATACTTATATGTCATCACTGTAATAGACTTTTCACATAACAAGGATATGACCAGAATTACAGAAATTCTCTTTTATCCAAAATATCTATCTATATACAGCGAGTCCTTCTACAATACGACTAATGAGTTCCTGAAAAACCTTGTATTCACTAAAATCGCGTACTAAAATACATATATCCAATGGGGAAAATAGGGTTAGGGGAATGCGACTCGAAAACTTACGCCAAAAGAAATGAATTAAATAATGAAAACAGTGATACCAGTGGCCAATAATGTAAATATCTGGAATTAAAATACCAAATAATAATAGTAATATTAATAAATTATATCAAAACATCTCCTATGGGTATTATGAGGCTCACGAGAATTGCCTAGTAACCGCCTCAACCGAACGATCCGAAGTCACTAACCTGTCGATTGAGAGTCGGGAGCAGCGATGGCCGAAATGACGCTTTATGCACCATTTGCTGTATTTTCTGACCCCACTAGGTGGTGCTGTCGGTTTAGTTTGGGGCATGCTTTGAGCCCGATTTTTAAACAGAGCACCGGCTAGTGGGGTGAGAAAATACCGTGCAGCAAATGGTTCATTGAGCGTCGTTTTGGCCATCATTAGTCGGGAGTATAAGCCACAGTACAAATAAAGCGGATTGCAGTATATGGAAGGGCACCGAAGGCATCATGGCTACAGAAAGTCTGCGAAAAGCACGTGTAAGTGAATTAAAGAACTGCTGTTTTTATGACAATTTATCAATAATTTTTAGAATATGACTGACTTTTGCAATTCATGGATGTACAAAAAGTTCGACTCCTTTCGATCCGGATCGACCACTTCAATGAAACAAACCGGTTCAAAAGAACGATTTGATCATCAGGATAGTTGTTTTTGCATGCAAGTAGTGTTTCCTGTTAAGACCATATCGCTTTGTAGTTCGTGTAGTGCTTTTCTGGCCGACCGAAAATCGCGCAAATACAAATGCGATTCAGGCTTCCTTATCGCATTGTAGCGCCGGTGAGATGAGAGGCATATCGCTGCAGCCAGGAGCCGAAGGGCAATATGGAAGGGGTTTATAACGAGGACACTGTCATCTGATACCCTAAAGGCCGGTTCATACTCCTCCACACGTGCACTAGCAGACGTGACCGCGCGAACTTTTATGATGCGTTTGACGTCATCGGGTGTCTCCGCTGATGAACGAGTGCCGCGCTACAAATTAGTGTCCGCGTGCCGGTGTACATGCAGCTCTGAACACACTGCGCATGACTCGCTAGCGTCCACTTCAAACGCCAACATGGATGCTTTTGATGAGCGTTGGGGTACTTTGCAAACCCTACAGTCTAATTACAACATACATGTAAATTCATATGCAGTCTTGAATTAAAAAGCAACGCCAGCCAGCCGACCAAAGTTTGCAACCCTGGGAGCTGGCTCTTTGAATTTGTAAGACATAGAGAAACAGACACAAACCTTGTGCTACGTGTGCCGGGAATATCAGAATAATGATTTATATTATTATTAATTTAATAATAATATAAATA